>BQNB010031706.1:0-53753 GCA_026074375.1 Tanacetum coccineum | reverse complement strand
ATTACGGACGTAATGGAAAAAAAGAAAGGGACCCCTATGGAATGAAAATGATAGTTTTTGATGTAGTGAGTCATTCATTATAATGAATCATTACATTGTATAATTGTTACCAAACAAGATTTTTTCCATTGAATCGTAATAACCGTTTTCATTCCAAGTTTCATTACATCATATCAAACACTACGTTAGTATAATAATCACTGTAGTTTATTATTTTTATTTCAAGTAAAATGAATAAAAATACAATGGCAACGTCTTAGTTAAAGGTGTCATATTTATGCGATAATATGATCTAAATTTTTATCTCACATGCATGCTTGAACAACCATTATGGCCAATCCATAGCAGATCGAAAATATGTACAGGTTCATTTTAGCTATAAAATTCCCTTGTTTGAAACAATCGTCTTATAGAAATATGTACAATCTATATATATAAGAGGAAGGAGTATCATGGCTATGCATGCTAGAACAACCATTATGGGCAATCCATAGCAGATCGAAAATATGTGCAGGTTCAATTTAGCTATAAAATTCCCTTGTTTGAAACAATCGTCTTATAGAAATATGTACAATCTATATATATAAGAGGAAGGAGTATCATGGCTTACCATGGCTCTTTATTTGGGCATCACAGTCTGTCACATCAGCATCTCACTCCTACTCAAAAATACCCCATCACTCATAACACACTCCTATCTCTTCACTTGAGCCCACCACCTACAATTTTATTTTATTTTCTATTATTTTCACACAAACATAATTCATTTCATTAATATAAAAATACAAAATACATTACAATAAAAATAAAACATTGCGAAATTTAAAAACTAATGCGAAAATTTATAAAAATACATCAAATTATAAATGAACTAATCTTCCTGTTGATGTTGTAGATGTTGTTGCCAAATATGCTCAATGACATTACGTTGAAGCTTTGCGTGTGTTTGTTTATCACGTAGTTCTTCGGATTTTCTTCTTTGCAATTCGCGTCGCTCGACCCATGTCCTTAATATATTTGCTTGCGGGCAAATATAATTTTGTTGGTCAAACTCGGATAACATAAACTTTTGATCTTTTAAAATCATGTTATGCAATATAATGCAAGTGTACACGACTCTGCGTAGCTTGTTGACGGTCCAATCACGCGCCGGTTGACATATAATATGCCAACATCCTTGAAGGACCTCAAAAGCTCTTTCAACGTCTTTTCGAGCACTTTTTTGTTTCCGTTTAAATAACGCATTCTTCTCTGAATTTGCAACCATAAATGATTTAACAAAAGATGACCATTGTGGGTAAATGTCGTCGGCTAGATAATACCCTTTTTCGAATGTAACCTCGTTACATTCAAACGGAGCCACGGGGGCGATGTCATCAAGAAGGTCGTCAAATAACGGAGAATTATTCAATACGGTTAAATCGTTATTTGCACCCGCTACCCCAAAAAATGCATGCCAATTCCACAAATCATATGATGCAACAACCTCAAGCATTATAGTTGGGTATTTTTTATCACCTCTAGCAAATTGGCCATGCCATGCTTTTGGGCAATTTCTCCATTCCTAGTGCATACAATCAATGCTTCCAAGCATTCCAAAAAAACCATGAATATTATTGTGTGCGGTGTATAACTTTTGAATGTCATTGAAGTCAGGTTTTCGTAAATACTTGGGCATAAACATTTCGATAACGCACATAGTAAAAAAATATAAACAATCGCGTGCGGTATGACTACCTATTTGTAAATACTCATCTAATGAATCAGGTGTTACGCCGTATGCCAATTGGCGTATGGCGCAAGAGCATTTCATAATAACACTAAAACCGGGTACACCCGTAGCATCGGGTCGGACTCTAAAGAAATCGAAATGTGAAGAAAGAGGATGGTGAGTTTCAATGTAATTTTCAATACCTGAGACTATGTCTAAAAATAGTTTACGGCTCATACGATATCGTAACCGAAAATAATAATCGGGATATTTTGGCCGAGGACCAAAATAGTCCGCCATCAACCGTGCTTCCGCTTCTACCCGTTCTCGATAGATATAGTTTCGGTGGCGCACCCGCTCTGCTTCTTCTTGTTGTTGTTGCTCTAACCGAGTCAGTTCAAAAATCATGTCAAGATCTTTGAAATCTTGAACATCGGAATAACCACTTTCGGAATCACTCATTATGTTTATTGTTTGTAAGATGTAGTGTTTTGAAAGGATAGTTGTATAAAATTTGATAAAATGAGATAGTATTTATAGTGTAAAAGTGGGTATAAATTTTAAAAAATATATTTTTTTTAAAAATAGCAACGGCTATATTTATGCAACGTCTTTCTTTGTCCGTTTCCTTCGTTGTAGCAGTGGCGAAGGAGCCATTTTTGGCGAGTGGCGAGCTGCAGTGGTATGGTGGCGAGCAAAGTGGCGAAACCACGTAGGAGTGGCGAGCTTGCTTCGCCACCGCACCCCTTATAGAAAAGTTGGGGTGGGGTAGGTAATGTGAAAATTGGTCGAAAGAGATTAAATCACAAAAATTTTGTCGGAATGAGGGTGCTTAATTGTCAATTTGTATAGGTTCTCTGTTTCTTAGCCAGCTGTTTTTTTTAACCTATAATGGTCTTTCCTTTTTCTCTTTAGCTCATATGATTTGATACCTTTTTACCCAAACCAACTTTAATTATATTTGTTTACTTTAATAGGTTTAATTTATTGCTTATAAAACCCTTCAAAAATTGCATCTTTTTGGTTTTGGAAGATTTCTGTTTAGCATTAATATTTTATTTTTTAAATGCTAATATAAATCTTTAAATATAGAGATTTCTCTTTAGCATTAAAAATGGTTTTTTACCCTGCCCAGGCGGGATTAGGTATCGTTGTTGTTGTATTAAAAATGGTTTTTAAATTTAAGTGTCACATGTCACTTTAAGATGTGGTTTTCTAAAATGAGATGAATAATCAAGCTTGCATATCTTTATATTTTTATAACAAGTAAGTTTAAAAGTCTGAATTTGTAAGCCTTTTTAAAAATAAAATGTCCTAAACGCTTTATAATATAGTATTATCTTTCGCATTTCAACATGATAATGCACCCGCATGACCATCGGAATTCAGAGGACGACTAATTATTATTGTTGGATACTCTTTAGCTGTTAACAAGCAGTTTGGTGCCCGCGCGTTGATGCGAGACATTTTTATTTGTATTTTTACAAGTAGCTATACCCGCGCGTCGCTGCGGGACGGTTAGCGGATGACTCCAACAGTGCGAGAGGGTATTCCGAAAAGAAAAAGAAAAATTTTATTTTAAATTCTTTTTGAGAAAAAACAAAAAACAAAAAAAAATGGTCAAAAAACAAATAATGTGACGATAACTTTAGATTATTTAGTTGGGTGTAAGCTTACAGATTATTTTGTTCTATCTGCCCTTTTCAACATGAACAAATTTCGCTCCAAAGAAGACGAGGTGTCTAAGATTTCTACATCAATCTTCGTTACGAATTTCCCGGATACGTTTACTGCTAGAGATTTATTTAATTCGTGCAAAATTTATGGACACGTAGTTGATTCTTTCATTCCAGACAAGAAGACGAAGGGCGGTAAAAGATTTGGGTTTGTCCGATTTATCAATGTCTTTAATGTGGATCGTTTAGTTGATAATTTATGCACTATCTGGGTGGGTCGCTTACAACTTCATGCGAATTTAGCGAGGTTTCAAAGACCTACAGTGCATGGCAGTCAATCACGTGTTTTTAAGGATACTAAGCGTGACAACTATGGTAGTAACACTCCTAATGGGTTTGTAGGACAAACATCGGGTCACAAATCGTTTGTTAATATTGTCAAGGGCGTTAAAGATTCGGAGGCTGTTGATACCCCCACAGTTTTATTGGATGACGACTGTATGAATACAAAGGAGGTGTCTCTTTCACTTATTGGTAAGGTAAAGGAATTTACTGCTTTATCTAACATCAATAACGCTTTCTTATGTGAAGGCTTCGTCGATATCTCCATACGGTATTTGGGTGATTTATGGGTTTTATTGGATTTCACCAACGCTAACACTAGGGATGCATTCAAAGGTAGTCTGGCCATTACTTCTTGGTTCTCGGTGTTAAAACAAGCTTCTAGGGATTTTGTTGCGGATGAGAGAATCATGTGGGTCGATATTGAAGGGGTTCCCTTCAAATTTTGGTCCTATAATACTTTTAAGAAGATTGCTAGTAGGTGGGGTGTTCTTTTAGACAGTGAAGACGATGAGGACACTCATTTCCACTCTAAACGGTTATGCATTTCTACGAGGACTAGGCATAACGTATTTGAGACGTTTAAAATAGTCTACAAGGGGAGTGTTTTTTGGATTAGGGCTAAAGAGGCTCCGGGTTGGGTTCCTGAATTTGTTGATGATTCGGACGATGAGATCGATTTTGTGGTGGAGATACCGGTCACTGATGGTGACGCACCTGTGAATACGGTTAGAGGAGAACCTAGTGATTCTGAGTTCGTGGCTGACACTGTTTTTTCAGAATCTAACGGACACCATGATACTCATTCTGAGGACCCATTTAAGTTGTATGATCTGTTGAATAAAAGGAACGAACGCACAGGACATGAATACAGAGAAGGATGATAGTGATACTCGGGAATATACCCTCGCGGGCTTTTACACTAAGGAGATTGTGAAATAACAAGAACAGTTGATTTAAGTAGTTACAACCCTAAGGAGGACTTACAAGGAGAAGATTTCACTCATAATTCACAGTGTAACATGAAATCCAATAGCGTTAATTCGAGCTGTTCGGTCATTTAAAGTTTCCACTGTCCCTAAAACAGGTGGTTCTATCTTAAATTGTATGGAGGAGTTGGTTAAAGTTGGTCAAACTATGGGTTATGCTATGGAGGGAGTTGAAAATGACATAATGAAAATCATCGAACAACAAGGAGAAGAAGCGATTTTTAGATGAATATGTTATCATTAAACGTTCAAGGCCTTGCCCAAAAGGCTAAGAAAAATTAGGTTAGGGAGTTGTGTGATAAACACAAAATTAACTTTCTGGCGTTGCAAGAGACTAAAATGGAAAAAATGAGTTGGTCACTGTCAAATCATGTTTGGGTAATTTTCTTTCGCTTTCGTTCATAGTGCTTCCTTTGGTAACTCGATCGGTATTTTTGTGCACGTTGGGAAAACTAATTTTTTTCAAAAAAGAAGCTGTACTATTTCTGAATATTGTTGTAATTGTTCGTAGGTGTTTGCGAAATTAAATACAAATATGCTTCTTGTGGCGGTTTACGCTCCACACGATAAGAGGGATAAAAGAATGTTATGGGATTATTTATCTTCTGTGGTTAATAATTGGGATGGTGAAGTCATCATGATGGGAGATTTTAACGAGGTTCGTACGCAATCGGAGAGATTTGGATCGACATTCTACGCTAGAGATGCTGATGTATTTAACTCTTTTATATATAATTCTAGCTTGGTCGAAGTTCCTTTAGGTGGTAGTGCGTTCACGTGGTGCCATAAATCTGCAACAAAGATGAGTAAACTAGATCGATTCTTGATTTCAGAAAATTTGTGGAATTCGCATCCTAATATTAACGCTGTTACTTTGGACCGGCACTTATCTGATCATAGACCTATTCTTCTTCGAGAATCTATCACTGATTATGGGCCGACCCCATTTCGTTTTTATAATTCTTGGATCGAAATAGATGGGTTTAAAGAGTTAGTTGAGGATAGTTGGAGAGACGCCCCTGTTGATAATTGTAATGGCATGAGGACTTTTATGTTCAAGTTGAAATTCCTGAAAAATAAAATCAAAGAGTGGAATTCTCGTTTCTTGAAGAATTCGAAGGCGGATCTAACTCGTTTACAGGGAGGAGTTGAAACAGATTGATGCGAAGATCGATTGTGGTAAGTGTCACACCCCCAGAGACGGTGCTAACGAACGCGTGTCCCGGCTGCGTGACTTGAATAATTGATCATCTCAAGTACAAAGCATAAAGAACGACCTCTGAAGGGTAACGTTTTAAAATAAAACACCAGTTGCAAGATTGAAAAGAAAAATAATAAGTTTTACATCAATGAAATTTAAAGGAATCAAATTTTAAAATGCGAGCTTAATTTAGTACAACAACGTATTTAAAACATAGATAAATCTCTGTAAATCGTACTAACAGGCAGATAGACTTCACATAAGTCCAATCAACAAGCATCCATTGCTAAGCACCCTTGAGAAAAACATTGCTTAAAACGACAAACATAAAGTTGAGTGAATTTCATAGGTTTAGATCAAACGTAATTAAGTGACCACAAGATACAACACGTAGCGACAGTTAATTAACAAATACAACTTCACATAAAAAGGTATTTACGTTCACAAGCTCATGACACCGAAGCGTAATTACGTTTATGATCATACATGCTAGGTTGAAACAAGCCCCCCAGAGGTATCTGAACCAAGACTACCTTATTAAGTTTTTCGACATGGTTATATATCCGTTTATCGGGCACCCCGTGGTAGTGAGCGCTACTCACACCGAATAGGGATAATAAATCCCAATAGCTCTATTTAATAACAACTCGAACTATGAAAAAAAACACGCGCTCCCTCGACCGTACCTCCAGTCAAGAGATTGACGGTTCATGATAAGTGGGGCAGTAGTGGTCTAAACCTACTGTAGGCAACACTAAAACAGGGAAAATCTCACGCAAAGTACTTGTGTCCAGTTTTAAAAGCAAGCAATGTTTCTCACCCCAAGTTATAAAACATTTATTCAAAACGAGTAAAAGAGTGGGGCTATGAACTCACCTTATACGGAATAAATCAAAGGATCCAATCATGTGGAAAACGATCTCACGTTCTAGCGACAACCTATCATATAGTTGTCGTTTAAGAATGATGTACAACAAATAACTTAACGCAAGAACTGATCATGCCAAGCACAAGTACACGGCGATCTCTTTTAAAACCTACTTTCGAAAGTTATAATTTTTGGACAAGTCTCGACACGTCAAAACATTTTAGAAAATATTTCGTCTTTTAGTGTATTTCGTCTTTTAGTGTATTTCGTCTTTTAGTGTATTTCGTCTTTTAGTGTATTTCGTCTTTTAGTGTATTTCGACACATCAACGTTGACTTGATAACTAAGAATGTTGACCTAAACTCGACACTTACGTTTTTATACATTTATCATAAGTTTGATAAAAAAAGTATATCTTTTAAGCTTTTAATAAATTTATACGAAATTAATTTGCATTGACCTTCTAAAAGATATAGATATTCCATTTTATAAATCACGACTTGCGAAATATCATTTACAAAGGGCATCTTTTTAATCAACCATCGTAATAAAATCACCGTCATAATTTTGATTTGACAACAACCGACAAATAATTGCAAACAAAACCTTCAAACTAAACATCTCACATTCAACTTACGCTTATAAACAAAATCCAACAACTAACTTAATCTTTTCCGCCAACAATATTCAAACTCAATATAACGAAACAATCTAATATAAACGATATAACCGTCAAAATAGCAATAATACTATCTACAAAATCACCATAAACTTTAAATCAAAAGGTACAACACTTATTATTTTCTTCCATTGTATAACCAAAAATATTTAACTTGAGACTTGAAATTTTATAGAAAACTAGATAATGATTTTACAACGATCCCTTTGTACACCTTGTTCGGGATGATCAAGAGGAATGGCAAAAGTCAACTTATTTTTATGAAAATAAAGATGAATTACAAAGAAACACGACAAGTAAGATTTAGAAATCAAGAAACAACCCAAACGTTTTTTTACAAATTACCCCGGAATGACAAACAATCAACAACGAACAATATATCTTACAGAGTAGGAAGATCAAAGATCAAAATGAAAGGATTTGGGTGGTGATTTTGGATCGGTCAAATAAAGAAAAAGAGGGAAGAAAAAATAAGTAAGTTTATGTTGTGTGAAGTGAATAGAGATACAAATGAGTAACTTGTATATTTACAAGCTAAAACCACACACAATGCTAGTGAGTGTGTAAGAGTACCGAAAATAAGACAAAGGTGCCCAAGGGGACCAATATGATCTTCAAATGGGAGCCTAGGAAAGGACATGGTGCAAGCTTGTAAGTAGGAAGTTTGTTTTTGACTAGTTAACTTGTAGCAAAATTCAAAATAAAGCATCCCATGCATACTTGTATGCATGACCGGTTGGTTCATGGCACAAAAGGGGGGACCAAAATATTTTCCAACATTCTAGGATAGATAGTGCTCTTTGAGAATTAATTTCCAAGATATAGCATGAACATGTATAAGTTTAAATTAAATACGAAGCACGTAAATAACGAAACTATAACCGTAACACGAAAATACGAAATTTTTAAATATTGCTTAAAAACATAAAAACGCGGATATTGCCAAAATACTACAACGTTTGGTGTCCCGGTTCGCTCCCGGAGACGATTATCAGAATATAACGAAACAACTTTCCGGTTAAACGGTAAAGCTAAACGAAACATTTAAAAATTCAAATTGCTACACGGAAACGGCTAACTTGATGAACGGAAATTCTCGGGTTGTCACATTCTTTCCCCGGTTTAAAAAGCCTTTGTCCTCAAAGCTATAAGAAGCAACCTCTGTAGCGGTGCAGAGTTGGTGAAAGGCAGCGGGTAGTTCTTTTTGCATTTTGGTCTTCACGCTCCCCAAGAAAACTCAGGACCCTCTCCTGAATTTCCATCGGCACTTTAACAATCGGTAATAACGACTCCTGCTTCAGAAGCTTGACCTCACGATCCATAATCTTCGACAGGTTCTCAATAAATTCCATTTGTCGTCAACTTGGAAATCTCACCAATGGTATACAGCGGTTCATCAGCCATTGCAATTCTTCAATTTCGAGACGTGAAACGATACTATGATCATCTAACTCAACTCTCTGGAAGGTTCTATGACTAGGCAACGGGTTCCTACCTGGCAATGAAACATAAAAGACCAATATAACGAGGGTTCAACTTTCCCCGTTTGCCAAAACGTATCACCCCTTTCCATGGTGACACTTTCAACATGACCTTATCTCCTACTTGAAACTCAATGGGTTTTCGTCTTACATCGGCACAGCTCTTTTGACGATCACGGGCGGCTGGAAATGTCCCTCTGATTTGAACTTTCTCTTCAGTGTCCTCGTGGATGATCTCTGGGCCAGTGAGCTGACTGTCTCCAACTTCAGCCCAGCAGATGGGTGATCGACACTTGCGCCCATACAATGCCTCAAATGGAGCAGCCTTAATGCTGGTATGGTAACTGTTGTTATACGAAAATTCTACCAACGGTAAGTGTTTATCCCAACCTTTTCCAAAGTCGAGTACACAGGCACGTAACATATCCTCTAACGTCTGAATGGTTCTCTCACTCTGACCACGGCCTCCCATGGATGATAGGCTGTACCTCATATCAAATCGATGTACTAATAGCTTTATGTAAAGACTTCCCAAAAAGTGAGTAAATTTCTCATACGCGATCGAGATGATTGAAACCGGCACTCCATGCCTCGAGACAACTTCCTTCAAGTATTGTCTCGTCAACTTTTCTAACGTGTCATCTTCTCTCATAGCAAGAATGGAGCTCGGATTTAAGTGAGACGATCACGACTACCCAAAATCGTGTCTTCCCAGACCTGCTGTCCTCTGCAGTTTAGTCACAAAGATCCCATTGTTATACTTCACCCATTTCCCCATTTTGTGATCTCTGGTTATACGCAACAAAACCAATGGTTTTTTTTGATATTCTATCTTAACTTTTGCACATGTTAAACACTTGCTGACATAAGTGGCAATCCCTGCTTTCATGTTAGGCCACCAATATAACTTCTTTAAGTCCTGATACATCTTATCTGATCCAGGGTGGATGGAATACTTCGACTTATGCGACTCATGCATAATCAAGGCCCTCAAATCACCAAGGCACGGAATCCAACTTCGATTGTTCAAGCATAACGTTCCATCAACGCGAGGTTCTAACTTGTTAATCATGCCACGCAAATCTTCGTTGATGAAGTTCTCTTCCTTTCTGGCTTCCGATTGAGCACTCAAAATCAGCTCGGAGAAGGGATTAACCCCTATATGTCATAACAAGGCTTCGAACACGAAGCGGCTTGCTTCTTCCTTTCGACTCAAGGCATCATCCACCGCACTTTACGCCTTTCCTGGATGATATCGAATCTCACAGTCGTAGTCGCTCAACAATTCTAACCAACGTCTTTGCCTCATATTTAGCTCCTTCTGGTCGAGTATGTGTTGCAAACTCTTATGATCGGTGAACACAACGCACTTGGTACCGTACAGATAATGCCTCCACATTTTTCAGGGCAAACACTACTGCACCAAGCTCTAGGTCGTGTGTGGTATAGTTCTTCTCGTGAACCTTGAGTTTTGGCGGGATGCGTAAGCTATGACCTTCTCCCTCGAATCAAAACCAGGCGCCCAAATCCCTTATGTGAAAGGCATCGCAATATTCACAAAGTTTCTTTCCGCTTCCCTCTGTAAAGCTAAAGATTGGTACACGACACAGCTATTGCTTCACAACTGGAATGCAGCTTGCTCGCCTTTCCTCCCCATTCAACTTCAACGCTCTTCGATCAACTTTGTCATAGGTCTAGCGATTTTTGAAAAGCCTTCGATAAATCGTCGGTAGTAACCAGCTAAACCTAAGAATTGACGAATCTCGGTAGGTGTTTTGGGCGATGCCCAATCCTTGATTGCCTCAATCTTCGCGTAAAAAAAAACAAAATAAAAAAAAAAAAAAAAAAAAAGATCACATGAATGCCTCACTAATCATCACGTACCAAGAAATTGTACCTTCGACAGCCAAAATTCACGACTTGGAGAACTTGGCTTAACAATTCTTTCTTCTTCAATAATTTCAAGACAACTTAATATGACCTACATGCTCATTTCTGTCTATTTTTGGAGTAGATCAAAATATCATCGATGAATACAATCACGAATCTATCCAGATATGGTTTGCACACCCTATTCATCAAGTCCATGAAAACTGCTGGTGCGTTAGTCAAACCAAACGGCATTACTTGGAACTCGTAGTGACCATAGCGAGTCCTAAATGCTGTCTTTGAAATGCTTCTCGCGAACCACTACATTGATGAAAACCAGATCTCAGTGTCGATCTTATAGAATAACTCACGATCCATGCAATGATCCAAACACATCCAACGTATTCTCAGAAGTTGTGACGAACAATCACAGAAAACTAGTACAGTGACATAACCCGATAGTCGCTACCCATCCGAAAATAAACCATCTTTCTCTTGACAAACAAAACTGAGCTCTGCCACCCACGTGCGAGGAACTCGTCTTATAAATCCTTTGTGCAGAAAGTTCTTGAAACTGAGTAGACACCTCTTGCATTTCGGCTGGAGCTAATCGATACGGTGCTCGAGGCTACGGGTGCAGCACCAGGGACCAAGACGATTTAAATTCAAACTTGTCGATAGAGCGGAAACCTAGGCAATTCTTCTGGGAAGACTTCTGGAAATTCCCGGTACAATGGCACAATCTTCTAGTCGTCTTTTCCTCCTACTACCGACATTATCCTTCAGCCTTCTTGGACGTAACTTGTGCTTAGATAAACTTGACATCCTCTCCTTCTCAATATACTATATGGGACTTCGTGCAACGATAAGAAATTCAACATACTCCACCCGCAACTATCACCACGAATATCAACACTTCGTCTCCATATGGAATACAACACATAACTTTCATCTGTCACAAACGAATCAACGCTTGGTAAAGTTCGCCAACCAATCCCAATACCAATGATTACGTCAAAACTACCAAGCTCTAGACGGCATTATATCAATGTCGACGATGACAATATCCTAACGTGCAACTTCAAGAACAATATTGTTTCTGAAATCTTCCATCGCAAGTTCCCTAACGGCATAACTAGTGTCTAAAGTGGTTGGTTAACATCAAGCAAGCACTAAAATAGTCGACACAAAACTTCTATCGCGCCCGAATCAAACGACCATATAAGCATACAGTTATTAAGAAGAAACGTACCCCGTGACTACGTTGAGATCATGGTTAGTTCCTCCTCCATCAATGGCTATAAGCCTCGCCGTATTTCGTTACCTCAGTCTGGTTTCCCAGTCTTGTTTCCATTCTTTTTTTCTTGTCTGGTTTGCCCACTTTCTGATTTCTCACTTAGGACAATCTTCTTGAAATGTCCTTGTCTTCCACACATCATAACAAATAATACCCTGGCTGATTTCCAACTGGATCCCTTTTGAGTTTTGGAGCAAGAGCACCCTAAACACATCCCTAGTCTTGATGGTCCAACCCACTTCCAGTTCCACACCTCATATTACATAAAAACCCCCCCTTTTCATGGTGCAACCTGCACTTATTGCAGTAGGGGTAAGTGGCCCGCATATAACCCTTTCTTTCATTGTTCCCAGCCGTATAAGCTCTGGCCACATTCTGCCCACTATATTTTGCCTCTAGAATGGTCGTTGCTGTCCACTGGTTAACCCTTAGGTTCTCTCCATCCATCTCTTATTCTCAGCATTCCTGCAGCATAACCCTTGACTTTCTTTTCCATCAATTGGTTAGCATCGTATAGCATCTTGAAGTCTGGCAGATTTGCACAAATCACATTCCTTGAATGTTTTCCTAAACTCCGAATAAACCTTTCCCACACGTCTTCTTCATCAGGACCATTCAGTACATTAACAAAATCAACTCCTGAAACCTTAGTTAACTGGTCAAGTCGTAATTTACCCTTTCAACATTCAAAAAAAAGATTCCACAATTCATTTCTCCATCTCTGGATTTCATTCCTTGGACAATACACTTCTGTCATCAACTTCATTAGTTCAACCCAATTCATGGCATATGCAGCCTCAACACCAATGGTCCTCTTATGAGAGTTCCACCAGGTCAAAGCACTGTCCTGCGGTGTGCATGTAGCATATTTCACTTGATACTTCAATGGACAATTACTGATATTGAACACAGTCTCCATCTTCTCAAACCAGTGGGTGTCAATCCGACAACGCCCCATTCAGTTCCCAGAAAATTATGTGGCTTGCACTTCAAGAAGTCTTGGAAAGTGCACTCTCGAGCCACTGGCATGAAACCTCCATAGTTCATACCATGATTCCCATTTCTGTTTCCATTTCCTCCATTTCCATTTCCTCCATTTCCATTTCCATTTCCTCCATTTCCATTTCCATTTCCTCCATTATCGCCTTCTAGTTCGTCCCCATTCTCATTCAGGGGTTCAAGGGTCCTGGCGGCTTCACGAGCCTCCAACTCTTCAGCTACTCGGCGAGCAACCAATTCTTCAAACTCCTCACGAGTCATGGACGCTCCAGATCGGGTGCTAGGCATCTTCCTACAACACAACAATATAACGCTTGGTGAGATTTCTAGGTATACGAGATTACTAACGGCATTAAATAAAATTTACGGTTAACCACATAGGAAAAATACACGACCAAAATACATATTCACGGAATGCCCATAATGCATGACACAAGAGCATAAGTAAATCAAATCATGACATCATAGCATAGATAAATATCAATTTCATATCATCGAACATAGGTGATTACATCACAACGTTTTTAAAATACAGAAATACGAGTTCTACCACTACGGTCATCACTAAACACTACTACTCAATGCTGCAATGCCAACGAACATCTCTAAGGACGGTAGCCCATGTGCTTCCTAGCACACTTCTCAAGTCTGCCAACTCTCACTCGGTCATAAAATCGAAGTCGTCGCATCTGCCTCAACTCTCTCTGCATACGTGACATGCCGCGCTGGAGTCGGTCAACTCTCTGACTCTCAACACTCATGGTGCCTCTAAGCCTCCTGTTATCCCTCTCCAACTCAGCAAGCCTCTCTGTCAAAGCAATAACTGCCGACTCAACCCCAACAATCCTGTGTCCCTGCTCTCTCTGAACTCCCTCAATAGTCTGTATACGATGGACTGGGATAGCCTCTGTGTGATCATGGAATCCTCTTAACCAAATCTCGCAATGTACTCATATGTAACCTCTCCGATTCCCCATGCCGAGCAGGCTCCGGAATATCCTCTGCATCACAGGATGCATAACCGCTCCTCAACCTGACCTCAACGGGCCTCTCACACTGTCCTCTGTCTCATCACGATCAATAGCCTCAACTACGACCTACTAATGCATCATCCCTCTATCTCTAAGAGCATCAGCGTAAGCAAAACACTCGTCAATCTCTGCCTGAACCTCTGGATCACTATCCTGCTCTAAATGAGGCTCATCACTAACTCTGACAATAACATCATCCCTCAAACTAGACTCATCTATAGACCAACCCTCTACCTCTGCCAAACAACCAGAAATCCCTAAAACCTCTCTTAGGCGATGGTATCACAAACAGCCAGGACAGGAGATAAAGCTCGGATATAGTGATAATGCAGTACAGATGTCAAGGAGGACCTACGTCTCTTCTTTGCGAGATTGCCCCGCAGAAGAACCCTTATAGATTCTGGTGAAGAATGATCTGACAATGAGTGTCTCGAAGAAGGATCAGATGAAGCATCCGAATGAAAATCTGATGATGCCTCTGATGATGAATCTGAAGAAGAATGATCAGTAGAATGTCTCTCAGCAAGACGATAAGTGGGTAATGGTCTAACCCTCTTCCTCGCGGTCATCATGTGTACCGGCCCATTAAGATGGTAGCGGTACGGTCGACCATAAGGAATAGGCTGTCCAGATGCTAGAAGCATAACTCGACGACGAGGTATTGGTGGTGATCTCTGTTAGATAGCGGTAATCTCAGTATAGGTGTATCATGGTAGTTGATAATGGTGTATCCTGTTGTATCACTGTCGGGGGGACACTCAACCGAAGATAAGATGTGTGAGTTTAGCTGGTACTGGTGGTATGTGGTCTGATGATGGATCCTCTGATGGATCAGACTCTGAATCAGATGCAGGTGAGTAATCAGGTGAAGCTGGTGTATAGTCTGGAGATGGTGGTATAGTAGGTGCTATGATAGGTGTCTCTGTGGGTATCACTGGTGTGTCAGTCTGAGTGGTAAGTGGAGTAAAACAGTGTGGTGTCGAATAGTAGTAAGGGATGGTACCAACAAAATCTCTCGTCAATAGGTTCCCCACCGCTATCCTTAGATTGAAATTCCATAGAAATCGAGAAACTGAAATAGCCAAACCAACAAGCAAAGTTCATATAAATCATCTTTATATCAACCATGCATGATGCAACAATATGAATGGGTGAATGGGTAAATGAATGAATGCAAAATGAATGAATGAATGAATGAATGAATGGATGAGTCATCGAGTACGTCATGATGGGATGAAATAAGAAACACTTAGAAATATTAGATATACTTAGTATTTAATACGTATATCAATTTACTAGCACTTACTTATGAAATACGTACTATATAAGATGCACGTAAAGACACCATAAATCACGTATGATCACATACTGGTTATAGATCCAGCCAAGTTTATACACCATGTTCTCTATAACCTTGGTCTCTTAAACCAAACTACACACCCCCATACGTGGCCTTAGACGAGACACGCGTTTCCCGGGGGCGTGACTAGATTGATCACTCAATACAAAGCATAAAGAACGACCTCTAAGGGTACGTTTTGAAAATAAACACCGTTGCATAGATTAAAAATAATAATAATAAGTTTTACATCAATGAAATTTAGAGGATTCAAAGTTTAAAATGCGGAAGCTTAATTTAGTTCAACAACGGTATTTAAAACATAGATAAATCTCTTGGTAAAATCGGTACGGGCATATAGACTTCACATAAGTCAATCAACAGCAATCCATGCTAAGCAACCTGAGAAAGAACTTGTCTTAAAAACGGTCAACATAACGTGAGTGAATTCATAGGTTTAGTTCAAACGTTATTATAGTGGACCACAAGATATCAACACGTATGCGACAGTTATAACAAATACAACTTCACATAAAAAGGTATTTACGTTGCACTAAGCTCATGACACCGAAGCTAATTACGTTTATAGCAGTACATTGCTAGGTTGAAACAAGCCCCCGAGGTATCTGACCAAGACTACCTTCTTAAGTTCGACATGGTATATATCCGTTTATCGGGCACCCCGTGGGTAGTGAGCGCTACTCACCCGATCAGGAGATAATTAATCCCAATAGAACTATTTAAACACACGCGCTCACCTCCGAACCGTGGTAAAATCCCCCTCCAGTCAAGAGATTGACGTGTTCATGATAAGTTGGGGCAGTAGAGGTCTAAACGCTACTTAGGCAACACGTAAACAGGGAAATTCTCACGCATAGTACTTGTGTCCAGTTTTAAAAGCAAGCAATGTTTCTCACCCCAAGTTATAAAACATTTATTCAAAACGAGTAAAAGAGTGGGGCTATGAACTCACCTTATACGGGTAGTAAATCAAAGGAATCAATCAGGTGAAAACGAATCTCACGGTTCTAGCGACAACCTATCATATAGTTGTCGTTTAAGAATGATGTACAACAGATAACGCTTAACGCAAGAACTGATCATCCAAGCACAAGTAGACACGGCGTATCTCTTTTTAAAACATACTTTCGAAAGTTATAAGTTTTGACAAGTCTCGACACTTCAAAACATTTTAGAAAATATTTCGTCTTTTAGTGTATTTCGTCTTTTAGTGTATTTCGTCTTTTAGTGTATTTCGTCTTTTAGTGTATTCGTCTTTTGGTGTATTTCTACACATCAACGTTGACTCGATAAACTAAGATTGTTGACCAAAGACTCAACACTTAACTTTTTTTATACATTTTATCATAAGTTTGATAATAAAAGTATATCTTTTAAGCTTTTATAAATTTTTACGAAATTTCGGCATGACCTTTCTAAAAATATAGATTTTCCATTTTTATAAATCTCGTCTTGCGAAACTATCTATTTTACAAAGTGCATCTTTTATCAACTCGTAAGTATATCCCACCATAATTTGTGACAAGGACACGCAACTATTCAAACAAATCCGTTTAAAACCTAAAACCCTTCGACCTCAACTTAACGCTATAACATGGAATATTTGGGGGGTGTTTCGATTCCTAACGGATACTGCTATCAAGTACAGAATATTATAAGATGAATATTCTATACAAATATCTATACTATTATATAAAGCATTTAAAATGCGGGTCCCACTAAAAATTAAGATAAGAAGGTGCAATCTTGACCATTCATCTTGTTTTAGGAAATCACATCATAGAGTGACATGTGTCACTTCTTAATTAAAAAATCACTTTTATTTTCAATTTAACATATCTTTTTATCAATTTATTTTTTTTATGATCTAATTTCACCATATTTTTTAAAATTTCGCGATCTTTAATTCAACATCCATTTTGATATATTTTTATAAATTTTTAGCTTTTCACATTTTTAGTAGGTTTATTTTGAATTTTTTTACAACTTTAAATTTAATTTAAATACAAACTTGATTCGTAAAAAATATATACTTTTGGAGACAATGTATGATGGGTAAGAGAGTGTGTGAGTCTTTATACATGCGAGAATGATGTTAATATAATGTTGCGGGAAAGCTACGAAAACCCAAACAAACACATATACAATTGAAATTCTCTAAGCGGATAGGGAATTGCGGAGCGAGTTGGGTTAGCAATTTTTATCGCCGCCGCTATGCGCGGGTATCCAACTAGTAAACCAAACGCACCCAAAGTAGCACAATTAGTGATCAAAATTTTTACATGTTTATTATTGAAACATAATTATAAAATTTGTAGAAGGTGGTATATAATCAGAGACGGACTCATGATTTTTAAAAGTGTTGCACAAAAGAAATGTTGGAATAACTAAAGTTACAGCGTAAGAAACGAAAGTAGCAAAAAAAATTGAGGGTTGCACATAACACAGAAACGGCAGTTTTAAAATCTTTTTGCACTTTGTGACCTAAAATTGGGTGTAGCCCGTGCCACACCCGACATCCATGTGGGTCCGTCCCTGAGTATATTACGTAATACGTATATTCTTATTTTGTACTTTGGTACATGTAATGTGACTTACAAAGAGGTTCAAAGCTAGAAAATTATTGTCGAAAGACAAACTATAATATTTGCATATCATATTTTTCTTTGCTAAAGGGGAAAATTACAAAGTAATTACATATTTTAGAACATTTACGCTATAAGTTTTTTGCTAAAATAAATGCACATCATGTCCTCGATTTACTGTTTCCATTTTCCACCAATGGTTATACAGTTAAGATTTATGATAGTCAAGCGTTACAAA
Organism: Tanacetum coccineum; assembly: GCA_026074375.1. Taxonomy (NCBI): domain Eukaryota; kingdom Viridiplantae; phylum Streptophyta; class Magnoliopsida; order Asterales; family Asteraceae; genus Tanacetum; species Tanacetum coccineum. Next base: position 35,427 of record BQNB010031706.1, on the reverse strand, counting down.
AGGCGAAGATCAAATGGGCCATCGAAGGAGATGAGAACTCACGTTTTTTTCACGGCATCATAAATAAAAGAAGAAAACAACAGAGCATTAGGGGAGTCATGAAGGACGGTGTGTGGCTGGATAAACCAGAAGATGTTAAATACGAATTTTTGTCTCATTTTCGGGACAGATTCACGCATTCGGACGGTATTCGGGTTCCTATCGATATGGAGTTTCCTAATTCTATTAGCAGTTCTCAACAGGTGGAGTTAGAGTCAGATGTTACTACAGCGGAGATTAAAAGGGCAGTGTGGGATTGTGGGGTTGACAAATCTCCGGGTCCGGACGGTTTTACGTTTTGCTTTTTTGCTTTATCGTCGGTTCAGTTTTGGGATATGCTAGAGAAGGATGTAGTTTCGGCTGTTAAGCAATTTTTTACTGATGGTGTGTTCCCAAGTGGCTGTAACTCGTCGTTCATCGCGCTTATTCCCAAAATTTCTAACGCTAATATGGTTAAAGACTTTCGTCCGATCAGTCTTATAGGTAGCCTTTATAAGATTATTACGAAGATATTGGCGAACCGTCTTGTTCCTGTTCTTGGTGATCTGGTTCACGATGTACAGTCTGCCTTTGTAGCAGGGAGACAAATTATGGACGGTCCTTTTATTCTCAATGAAGTTATGCAATGGTGTTCTTTAAAAAAGATGAAAACTCTTATATTCAAGGTGGATTTCGAAAAAGCCTATGATTCGGTAAGGTGGGATTTCTTGGACGAGGTTCTTAGGAAATATGGCTTTGGGGACAAATGGCGTCGTTGGATTCAGAGTTGCCTTAGTTCTTCAAGAGGTTCTATTCTTATTAATGGAAGCCCTACATCGGAGTTCCAATTTTTTAGAGGCTTGAAACAAGGTGATTCTCTTTCTCCTTTTTTATTTATCCTAGTTATGGAGACTCTACATATCTCGTTTCAACGAGTGGTGGACGCCGGCATGTTTGTTGGGATTAACCTTAGTAATGTGGTAAGCATTTCCCATATGTTTTTTGCGGATGATGTTATGTTCATTGGTAAATGGTGCGATACCAATATTTCTACACTCATTAATGTTTTAGATTGTTTTCATCGTGCTTCCGGTCTCAAAATTAATATGAGCAAAAGTAAAATCCTTGGGCTCCAGGTGGAGAGTAGTAAGGTTCGGGAAGCCGCGGAGAAACTTGGTTGTCTTATTCTTCGTACTCCTTTCACGTATTTGGGAACTAAGGTGGGAGACAATATGAATCGGGTGTTAGCTTGGCAGGAAGTTATTGACAAGGTTAAGAACCGTTTGTCTAACTGGAAGATGAAAGCTTTGTCGATAGGAGGTAGACTTACTTTATTGAAATCCGTTCTTGGTTCCATTCCGTTATTTTATATGTCTATTTATAAAACCCCTATGAGTGTGCTCAAGGATTTGGAAGCTATTAGAAGACGTTTTTTCAATGGGCATGACCAGAATAGCAACCAAGCAAATTGGGTTAAGTGGGATACTGTTATGTCTGCGAAGGAAACAGGGGGTCTCGGTGTAGCTAGTTTCCATGCGCTTAATCGAGGTCTTATGTTTAAGTGGTTGTGGAAGTTCTTCGTTGATAAGGATTCGTTATGGACAAGGGTAATAAAAGCCATACATGGAGATGACGGGAAGTTAGACAAAGAGGTAAATATCTGTTCTCGATCTAGTTGGCTGTCTATTGTTAAAGAAGCCAAGGTCCTAAAGAATAAAGGGGTCGATTTTTTTGAGTATCTCAAACTCGTCGTGGGGGATGGTCGAACTATTAGATTCTGGAAAGATAAATGGTACCATGCAGGTATACTTAAAGATCTTTTCCCGAGGGTTTTTGCCCTTGAGACGCAGAAAGATGTTACTATTTATGATAAACTAGAGGCCCCTAGTTTGGAGCATACGTTTCGAGGTTATGTTTGTAGCTTGGAAGATCAAACTTAATGCATTGCCCACTCGTTTTAATCTTTCTTGCAGAGGCATAGATATTGAATCTCTCACGTGCCCTACATGTGAAGGCGGTATTGAAACCTCGTCTCACCTGTTTTTCAGTTGTCGATTGGCGGACCAGATTTATTTGAAGATTGCTCGCTGGTGGAATGTTTCATATGCGGGCTTTAGTTCTTATACGAATTGGTTTGAGTGGATGATGGATATTCGGCTGCCTAGTAAACTAAAGGAGTTGTTGGAAGGAGTTTTTTACACTACGTGGTGGTTCTTATGGGGCTTCCGTAACAAGATTCTGTTTGATAGTACTTACCCTTCAAAGGCGATTTTATTTGATAACATTTTGTCTAGTTCTTTTATGTGGTGTAATTCTAGGTGTAAAGCTTCATTCACATGGAATGATTGGCTTAAGAACCGGTACCTCTAACGCGTCACCCGCACCCGTGGTTTTTCTCACCTGTCACCCATTGGTGGGTACAACTTTCTACCCATACTCATGCCCGCAGGTACCCATTACTCGCGGATAAACCCATGGGTTAGTGATATGCAACAATACTATAAAACCATGATACGGAAACAAACTATAAAAGTGGGTAATAAGACACCATATTAATTTTTCAAATATGAAGTTCACAAAATACTTAAACACATGTCTGAAACTAGTAAATTAAACATCATTACATCAAATAACATGCACGACTAAGATGTATCATGTATATATCTTTGAAAGTTTGATCTTTTCATATTCACCTTATAGTCATGGAATTTAAAACAAGTGTTAGTTTATAGTATTTTCTAGAGATTTGGGTAGTTATTAAATATACCAAGAACCTCACAAATATTTAAGTGGTATAATAAATTATACTTTAACACAAATGGGTTTAGGTGTACACCCATGGGTATTTTGGTGGGAACACCTGCGAGTATTTTAAACAGGTACACCTGTGATGGGTATACGTTACCCGTCACCCGCTCGCCACCCACCGATGGGTACAAAATTTCACCCACGACCCACCCGCGGATGAAAATTGACGGGATTACCCACCCATTCACGTGCGAGTACCCCGGGGTTATGGGATTTTTCTTGCCCATTGCCATCCCTAATCTCTAGCCTTGAATCTTGAAAACTAACAATTTAAAACTTATCAAAATATGGTCTAACAACCTTTCAAAATAAAAAATGGAAAATAAGAACCAAAAATAAATATACATACACTATATATAAGAACAAATATGCATACGCGGCTAAAAAAACTATCATTATAATTATGTGCTGCTATAAAATCTCGTTATTATGCACGAGTATTCGTATAGTTACCTTTTATTAAGAAATAGATACTAAGTTAGTTAATAGATTTGTAAGCAACTCCCAAAATCAAAGGTTGAAATTGATATTGTAAAATAATTTATGCTTCAAAATCTTGTGAAGTGTGTATACTCAAAAACTTGAAGAAATGTTACATCTACTAATAATTCATAAATTTACATATATACATGTCATGTAAATACAGTGAGTGGAAAATATAAAAGAGAGAAAATCATATAGTAACTTCATTGGTTCAATTAACTTGACCTGTCAGTGTGTGAAATATTTTTTTAATTTTTTAGTAAATGTAACACTTTTCGAAAACTTTAAAAATTGGTATAACAATTAATGCCTTTCGTTTTTTTTTCAGAATGCTTTGATTCAGAATTTGAGATATGCACAACTAGTAAAAAGTTTGCCGAATATGATGGAAGCATGGCATTTTTATTTCTGTCCAAAGCATTTTCCAAATGTAATCCGTTCCCGAGTATAAAATGAAAAGAAGAGAGATGATAAGGGAAAAAGGGTTTTGCTAAACTCTGCCTACCGGGCAGAGGTTAAAGTGTATTTAATACACAAATTTTCTTAATTAACCAGAAAATGCATTAAATACAGATTCAAAAATAGTAATTTATAAGTTCATTTAATGTGTCTTCAATACATTTTTTTGTTAATTAGGAAAGTTTGTGTGTATTAACTACACCTTAAGCTCTGGCCGGTGGGCAGAGTTTAGCAAAACTCAACAGAGAAGTAAAAAGGAGAGGAATAAAAATTGATTTTTTATTTTGTGCTCTCAACTTGAAAAGAAAAGAGAAGGATGTAAGCAAAAAATAGCTTTAAAAACTTCACTCCTTATCATCCCAATTTGGGAAGAAAATTAGGAGAGTAAATTTGGTATAATTTACCATCCTTTGCTTTCCCCTCCTCTCCTAAAAAATCTCAGAAACACAACTTTTTTTATTAGCATCCCAAACCTTTTCCTTTCACTCCAAAAAATAAACTCGAGAACAAAGTGTAAGACAATACCACATGACAGACTTAGTTACTTTCAGAAAAAATTAATTAAATGAAGGCCAAAAAGTATGGTTTATCATATAAAATAGATATAGATATAACGAGAAATATTACATTTACAAAAAGTTTATAAAAGAATATTCATATAATGATTTGGTGAGTGTTTTGATCCAAACATGTTGATTCATAGTTTAACTTTTTACTTTCTTACCCTCCATATTTAGTTAACAAATTATTTTGTGAAAATAGTTTTGAAAGCTATTTGTGGATGTAATATTGCTCAAATATAACATAGAGAAAAGTTTATTCGCATACTAGTTTCCCCTCACATATCAAGGGACAAATCCCCACTATTTATTTGGGTTTGATCTAATAGTGGGGATTAATCTAAGATTTAATTTTATCTCATGAACAAGATTAAACCTTAAAAAAATCCACCACCCCCTTCCTACCTTTGTGTTTTTTAATTAAAACACGTTTTCACTCCTATTTTTAAAAAATTGCATATCACAAAAATCGTAAAACGTTAAGATACATAAATTACACCATCGTGACGAGTATTTAATTATCTTTCAATAGAGGGGCACTTTTATATACTTTCGACAAACTTTTTTTTGTTTTTTGGTATTTTTTTGTTTTTTCTCGATGCAGTATTTTGTTTGATGTATCACTTGTGATATTACACCAATCTGTCAGTTAGAACACTTCACATGCTTTCATAAAACGGGTATAAATATTTGTGTGAAACTTTAACTGATTTATCGTTATTGGCATTGAAAAGTAACCATTCTTAGCTTTCCAACCATTTATCACACATAATTTTTGGACCTTCAAATCAAAACACTTTATTTATAGAAGTTGGTGAATAACGAAGAATTTTATTTTTTATAATCAAACCCGCTTGAAGTATCACATGTGATATAACATATCTATAAGTTTGAACACTCAACATGATGTCATGAAATGAGCATAAATATTTGTGCAAAACATTAAATGATTTATCATATTTGACATTAAAAAATAAACATCTTTATCTTTCTAACCATATATCAAACATAATTTGTGAAATTAAAGTAAAATACTATTTTCTAACAAAACTATGTTTTAACCCTTTTAATCATACTAACAATATAATATCACAAGTGATAGATAACGCTGATTACATGTTAAAAAATTCAAAAATAACCACAGTTAGTGCCACATTATATTGCTTTATCACATGTGATATTAATTATATGTGGAATACCATGACTAATATCACATTATATTACTTCATCACATGAGATTTTATTATTATTTATTTATCACTGATGATACTACAATGTCAGAAGTAATAACTGTTAAGCTATGGGTGAATCTTAGTTTATAAAGGTATTGGTATATGGTTTAGTGGTTTAGGAGTTTTGGTATAGGGTTTAGTGGTTAGGGGTTTAGAGTTTAAGGTATAGATTTTAAAGTTTATGTATATATCACTTGTGATATTACACATAGTGCTTTGAGGTTTAGGTTTTTGGTATACGGTAGTGGTCAGAGGTTTAGGATTTTTGGTATAGCTATTAAAATTTAGGTATATATCTCTTGTGATATTATATCTAGTGGTTAGGAGTTTAGGGTTTTTGGTATAGGGTTTAGTGGTTTGGGGTTTAGGGTTTTTGGTATAGGGATTAGTGGTTGGGGTAGGGGGTTTAAGGTTATTGGCATAGGGTTTAGTGGTTATGGTTTTAAGGGTTTTGGTATAGGGTTTAGTAGTTAGGGGGTTAGGGTTTTTGGTATAGATTTTAAAGTTTATGTATATATCACTTATGATATTATACCTAGTGGTTAGGGGTTTAGGATTTTTGGTATAGGGTTTAGTGGTTAGGGGTTTAAGGTTTTTGGTATAGGTTTTAAAGTTTATGTATACATCACTTGTGATATTATACCAAGTGGTTAGAGTTTTAGGGGTTTATGGTTTTTGGTATGAGGTTTAGTGGTTAGTGTAACACCTCCAAAATAGGGTCGCAGCAGAAATATGTCCGAGAGCATTACTTCATAATACAACATCACAAGATATAAGAGAACGACCTCTAAATGAGTCGTTTGAAAAGTAATCTCGTTGATTTTCTTAAAATATGAATTGTTATAACATTTGTCCCAAAGTATGCATCAATAATGTAAGATTGAAATAATACAACGAGATTTGTTTGTAGAAATCCATGAATGTAATCTTGTAAAGTTTGGACTCCAATGCACACCAGATAAGCCAAGCATCTAATTCACCTGAGAAATACATGCTTAGAAGTGTCAACATAAAGTTGGTGAGTTCAGAGGTTTGTTTAAGTATAAATGTTGAACCAAAGATTTGCAAAGTGTGTATGACCATTTCAACCCTTATAATAGTCATAAAATTGTACGTATGGAAGTTGGATCACAATTGTTCAAAGTATGCATGATAATTAAAAATATCACAAAATATTTCAAGTATGTAGTGCCAAATGAGTGATTACGACTACTCTAAGTTTATGAAACTGCTACGTAGACTTATATGTATGCCACTTTATTCAAGGCACAGTAATTGTTCGTATGTATGTGGTTGTTGGCCCTGTAGATACCAATCCAGTTGTGCTCCGATATGGTATAATGTTCGTTAGTTCAATCTGTCGCACTAGTGAGCGCCACTCACCCTGTAACACCCCCAAAATGGGTCGTAGCGGAATATGGGTTGGAGAATGTTACATCATAGATCAATAGCATAAGATAAGAGAACGACCTCTATATGAGTCATTAAAAATTGATACATTGGATTAAATAAACTTGTTTGTTACAATATCCCGAAGCTAAAATTGTTCAACCCTGATAAGTAAAGATTTTAAGACATAACAATATTCCCAAAATGTAATGCACCCAAATCTTTATAGAAATGACTTCAAAATGGTGACCACCAATGTATCCCTGTTTCTTGTACCTTATTGACCTGAGAAAAACATGCTTTAAAACGTCAACATAAAGTTGGTGAATTCACAGGTTTAGTAAATGTATAAAATAGGACCACAAGATTTCAAATGCAAGACATGTAACACATACAATATCTTAAAAAAAAAAAATTACGAAGTGCACTAAGCTCATGACACCGAAGCTCGACATCTATGTATGCAATTTAATGCACATAATGTGCCCGTGTAGATGTTCAAACCCGCAATCCAAATTGTTCTGTCATGTTATACATTCGTCGTTTCGTACATTCGAATGGTTGCGCGCTACTCACATCCGAACGGGGATGTCAAATCAATAGATCTATTCATAACATTCGCGCTCGCTCTAAAAGAAATTGACAGTTCATGATAGTGGGCAATAATGAGTTTAGCTACCTAGGCCAACTCGTAATATGTTTAAAAGGGTACTTGCGTCCAAATGTAAAATGATGCATGTTTCTCACCCCAAAGTTATAAAACAATATGATGTATAAAAGCGGGGCTATGAATATCACCGTTAAGTGAGTTTGATTATCTAAATCAAATAAGTGGATCGTCTGAGCAATCCAAAAGCAACCTAATTAATTATAGGCTATATAAGTATAATGTATTTCACATAAATAAAACATCGCATGTCGTATAGCTACACCACCACCTAATGGTTTTTATTAATTCTTTAAAAGTTAAAACAATAATTACTTGTACTTTGTGAATGGAAAGTATGTACTTGTATCCGTAAGAAATATTATTTTCGTTTATAATGGTACCTTTGTAAAAATATGTTAATGTAATGTTTTTATTGAATTACATTATGATTTTCATTATTAATTTAATTGTTTTATAAAAATATTGTATGAAAGTAAAAATAGTGCAGTGTTTTAAAACCTCATATCTTTTTCGCTTGACTCCGTTTTATACGTTTTATTTATGTCTATGTCTTGTATTAAGATAATTATTCAAAAGATCATATTTATAAAGTTTAAAACTCTGTATGAACAATATATTTACTGTTCATGACAATTTGTTTTTATAAAAATTTCATTAAATTTAACTTGTAAAATAGTAACTTAGTTCGTTATATTCAGTTTGTCGGTTCTTTTTGTACGTGGATTGTTTTAGGGAATTTATTAAAAATATCATATTTATTAAAAAATTTAGACCTGAATGATAGTCAATAATTATTGTTCACATCAGTTTTTAAAACTATTTTTATATAGTTAATTATACATAACTTGTAAAATTCGTAACTTGTTCGTTATAATTCCGTTTTTCGAGTTCCTTACATGCTTACGATCCTTATGAAGAGTACTATTTTTATAAAATATAAAATGTATGGTCTATGGTTCAAATCCAAATAGTAGGTATAAAAATAATTAGGGTTTTTAGTTAATAAAGTTTGTTTATAATCATTTTTGTTTAAGGACCTTGCACCATTATTTTACCAAGTATTATACCGTATACCTTACATGTATTAAGTCCTCTAAATGTTCATGTCACTTGTTCATATGAAATCCTTAAACACTTTATATAGCTTAAAAATGAATCTAGGTGGTGATTAACTTATACAACAAGTATGTACACAATAGGAAATGAAGGAATGAACATAAAATACTTTAAATGGACCTTTTAGAAGATAAGTGGGATGATGAACACAAGATGTAACCCTTAACCAAGCTTCCAAAATCAAAACCCTAATCAAGAAAACCCTAGATATGTTTTCTTGATAATTCCTTGTTAAACCCTGAATCCAAGCTTCCCCCCCCCCACCCCCCCCCCCCCCCCCCCCCCGGGTAACCATCTTGATAACCTTAGATACCCTTGGAAATGAACATTGAATACTTGGAAAGCCTTGGATGCAAAAATAAAATGGAAAACCCTAGCACCAAAGGTAATGAGTGGGTTTAGAGCTTTTTTGGGAGAGATTGATATGTTTTTCTTGAAATTGGAAGGAGTTCGAGTTTAGTTACATAGGCCCTCCTTTTTTAGTCCAAGGAAAACCTAAACAAGCTACTGATACCATGGGATTGAAATGGTTTAGGACAATGTCAAACGTCCTCTTCCTCTACCCTATGATTAACTTCGATGAAATGGGGGGGGGGGGGGGGAGGTACAAGAGATGGAGAAATCTATAGAAAACTTGGGTCTAAGACATTAGTGTAAGAATTTCTCATGAGCGAAGACATAGAAGGTTAGTGGGATGGTTTTGCATTTTCTTTCTTATGAAAACTCTTGATCCAGTTTTTTAAAGAGTTATAGATGACAAAATATAGTTAATTTTGGTATTGGGTATAGAGTGGGTTTATTTGTTTGAGATAGATAGGAAAGGTGCTTTCTGGGTTGACAGAATGTAATTTATTACGAAACGTTAAGCGTTTTTACGTTACAAAAAAAATATAATGAAAAGTTATAAAATTATACTCCTAATAATCATATAACATTTCTTGGATGTTAACTTTAATTTGTTTGATGTCCGTTTACATTTGACGTTGATTTTAGTTTACGTGAATTTAACTATAAGTTAAATATATATAAGCCAACGGGGGGTTTTGTAAAACTCTAAAAATAAAACAATGAATTTATTAAGGTCGTAAGTAACTGGAAAATGAGAAAGTCACAGTCCTCACGTTAGAAGAGCTTGTCCAAGGCTTAAGATGACAGCATTTTCGCAAGGTGCGGTTTTTGTGTGAAGAGGTGCGGATACTTTTCCCGGAACTGATCTTCGCGTTCCCATGTGAACTCAGGACCTCTCTTGGAGTTCCATCGAACTTTGATGATAGGAATACGACTTTTCCTTAACTTCTTGACTTCACGTTCCAGGATTTCCACTGGTTCTTCAACAAAGTGGAGTTTATCATCAATGTGTATTTCATCTAACGGAACTGCCAATGGCTCGTTAGATAAACACTTCTTTATAATGGATACAGGAAACGTGCTAGGAACCTGCTTAACTGATGAGGTAGTTGAGTCTATATCATGGTTTCTACTTTGGGCTTAACACCTTGAAAGGTCCAATATACCTCGGATTTAACTTTCCTCGTTTTCCAAAATGTACGACCCCTTTCCAAGGTGATACCTTTAACATAACTCGATCACCAACTTGAAACTCTAAAGGCTTACGTCTCACATCGGCGTAACTCTTTTGGCGATCACGAGAGCTGCATTCTGTGCTTAATCCTGGACAATCTTCTTTATCGGTTTGTTTCTATGAACAAGTTTTCTGGAACGGTGAGCCGAAGGCATCTCCGACTCGGCCCTACACACAAGAGCGTATCTGGACACTTTCAACCATAAAGTGCCCGAATAGGGGACTATAATACTAGCATGGGTAACTTTTGTTGTACGTAGAATTCGATCAGCGGTTATAGTAGTCCTTCCCACCATCCCAAAGTCTATCACACAGGAACGTAAACATATCTTCAGTTTGTTATGGTTCTTTCATTGTCCATCAGGTTTCTTGGATGGTATGCTGTACGCATTTATCCAGCCGAGTAAAGTTAGTTACCCATAGCTTTCTGAAATGACCTCTCAGAAATGTTGACGTAACTGGGGGTATGATCACAAATGATCATGACTGGAATCCTAATGCCTTTGTGTACCACTTCTTTAAGTATAGTCTTGCTAGTTTGTCCATAGGGTCAGTTTCCCTCATTGGTAAAAAGTGTGCAGACTTAGTGAGTCGGTCTACAATTACCCATATGGTGTTGTTTCCACTTTGCGTTCTTGGGAGTTTGGTGACAAAATCCATAGTGATATTTTTCTACTTCCATTGAGGAATCGCTGGTTGTACCAGTAAGCCAGATGGTTTTTGGTGTTCGGCCTTGACTCTTAAACACGTCAAACACTTGCTAACATAGGTAGCAATGTCAGCTTTCATGTTAGGCCACCAGTATAGTTGCTTCTTGTCTTGGTATATTTTATCGAACCAGGGGTTGAAAAAATATTTCGACTTGTGGGAACTCATTGCATAATCAGAGTCTTAGGTCACCTTAGCCCCCTGGCAACCAACTGTGTTGTTTAGACACATTGTCCCATCCGTACGTCTGGGTTCCAATTTCTCCTTCCTGGGCTTTTCTGGGTCCTTCAAATTTTCAATCAACGTACCGCCTACGTCTTCGGACTTGAGGTTTTCTGGTTTTCTTGCCTCAATCTGAGCCTCTAAAATCCGCTTGGGAAGGTCCAAACAGATAGTCATAACTAAGGCCTGAACCCGTAATGGCTTTATTCGTTCTTTTCTGCTCAATGCGTCAGCCATACATTTTTTGCTTTTCCTGGGTGATAACGGATTTCTCTTCTAATCACTAAGCAATTCCAATAACGGCGGTTGTCCTCATGTTTAATCCTTTGGTCAAGGATGTGTTGTAAATTTTGTGGTCAGTGAACAATGTACATTTGTTCTCGTATTAACAATAATGCCACCAAATCTTTAGAGTGAATACTACTGCACCTAACTCCAAATCATGAGTGGTGTAATTTTTCTCATGAATCTTTAGTTTTCGTGATGCATAAGCAATCACTTTTTCTCTTTGCATTAGCACCGTGCCCAACCCTTTGATTGAAGCATCACAGTAAGCGATAAAGTCTTCATTTCCTTCGGGTAACGCTAGAATTGGTGCACTACACAACTTCTGCTTTATCAATTGGAAAGCTGCCTCTACCTTGTCACTCCAATCAAACTTGATCTTCTTTTGAGTGAGCTTGGTCATTGGTTTGGCGATCTTTGAGAATCCTTCAATGAATCTTCGGTAGTAGCCTGCTAGGCCCAAAAATTGACGAATCTCCGTTGCAGACTTAGGAGATGCCCAATCTTTAACGGATTCAATCTTGGCGGGATCCACTGAATACCCTAAACTGTCGATCATAGTGGCCAAGAACTTGTTCTTTAGGGATCCAGAATTCGCATTTGGAGAATTTGGCATACAACTGCTCCTTCTTAAGCAATTCCAAGATTAATTTGAGGTGCTCTGCATGTTCTTGCTTGTTCTTCGAGTATATCAGAATATCGTCAATAAAGACAATCACAAATTTATCCAGATATGGTTTGCACACCCTGATTAATGAGATCATAAATACCACAGGTGCGTTAGTTCAAACCAAACGGCATGGACTTGAAATTCATAATGGTCATATCGGAGTACTGAATGCGGGTTTTCTTGGAACATCTTCTTCACGACCTTAGTTGATGATAACCCGACCTCAGGTTGATCTTTGAGTAGATACTCAAACCTTGTAGTTGATTAAACAAATCATCAATCCTGAGAAGCGGATAACGGTTCTTTACCGCCAGCTTATTCAATTCCCGGTAATCAATGCACATCCGAAATGATCCATCCTTCTTTTTGACAAACAAGACCAGAGCTCCCCAAGGTGAGGAACTGGGTCTTATGAAGCCTTTGTCGGAAAGTTCTTTTAATGGTTGATAAACTCCTCATCTCGGATGGAGGCTAGCGATAAGGTGCCCGTGCTACTGGCGCAGCACCAGGTATCAAATCGATTGAATTCACGGCGGGTACGTTGTGGATACCGACAATGGTCCTCGAGAAAAACTTCGGGAAAGTCTTAAACTATTGGTACGTCATCAAGTCGCTTCTCCTTCGACTTGTCTTCCGTCTTTTTCGTGGTAACATGTGCCAAAAAGATAGGACATCCCTTCAGCAAATACTTTTGTGTTTTGGTGCACAAGATGATGTTTAATCGGGACTCATGACCGTTGTTGCTTCCGTCACCATGAAAAATTAAAATCTTGTCTCCAAAGGGAACTACGACGAGTTTCTATTCACAAAACGATCTTCGGATGATAATTTAGCTAACCATCCATTACGATAATGGACGTTCAAAGCTAATCCATTTCTCGGCATCAAGTCGATGTTGAATGGAGATTTAGAAAGTTTAGACTGCAAACCCTATAAGTGTATTAACCCAAATTATTCTACCGTCAGCTAACTCAACATCATAACCATGGTCTAATGTAGTTGGGATGATATCAATCAAAGGACTAAATGCAGTAGATATGAAACTCCTATTAGCACCAGTATCAAATAGTATTGAAGCATAATGGTTATTTAGGAGGAACGTACCCGTGACAACATTTGAGTTCGGGTTAGTTCCGGCAGAGCCCACAACATAAGCTCTTGCTACAGCATTCCCATTCCTAGTCTAATTCCGTGATTTCCATTCTTCAGTTGTTGGTTAGTGCAGTCATCTGAAGTGACCTTGAACTCCACACTCAAAGCAAGTGATGCCTCGTGGATTTGTCCCTTGGGTTCTCTGGTTATTGTTGTTGTTGTTGTTATTGTTAGCAGTAGGTCGACCTTTACAGTCACGGGCCGAGTGGCCAATCTTTTTGCAGTTAGTGCACTTTTGAGTACATAGCCCCTCGTGGTGATAATTGCACTTGGTACATAGAGGTTTGGTTCTTCCATAAGGCTTCTTATCTCCAGGCCCAACAGTGTAAGCCATGCAATTATTTCTTTTGGAATGGTTTTGTGGTGTTTTGGTTGTTCCTTGAAGTATCTTCAAATTTCCTCTTATTTTCTGCTTGATGTTCTGCTGCAGTGAGCATCTTTTTGTCCATCATTTTAGTAGCAAATTCAATCGCCTCTTGCATTGACTGAGGTTTTGATGCCTTAACACTGCCATGAATCAGGTCGGGAAGATCACCGACATATCTTTTCACTTTAGCTGATTCTAGGGACATTTATCACATATGCGTGCCAACTATGGAATCGTTGGTTGTAAGTTATCAAATCGGTACCTCTTACCTTTAAGTTCCAATACTCAGATTCCAGCTTTTTGATCTCGCCCTTAGGGCAGTACTTATCTGTTATCATCCTTTTCAACGCCGTCCATGGCATCGCATATGCAACATCTTGCCCGACAGCCCTTACGTGGGAGTTCCACCATGTCAAGGCACTTCCTTGGAGAGTATAAGATGCAAACTTAACCTGACTTGTAATAGCACAGCTGCTGATTACGGAACACGATCCATCTTTTCCACCCATTGGGTCAGGCCAACGACCCCTTCAGTGCCTTTGAAATTCATAGGCTGGCACTTCAAGAAGTCAGTGTAAGTGAATTCTCGTGGAGTAGGCACTTGCCTTCTTCTGTCGGTTCCTGAACCATGGCTGTTAGCGCCATCTCTGCTTCTACTTGCATCACGTTCTGCCAAGGCAGCAGCAACGCCTTGATCAATCAAAGCTTGGAGTTGGGCATTAGTGACAGTGGTGGTAGGAGTGGTTGTGGTGGCGGGTGTTGTCCTCGTGGTTCTTCTTGGTGGCATTTTCTTCAAAATCACAAGAATTATAATACACGTCAGATTTCATACAATCATAAACGTAACCTGGCATATGCATAATAAATAAAATGAGATCACAATCCACCGTGAAATATACAACTGAAAGTGAAATCAACCATGACATAAATAAATCAACATTCATACATAACAACATCAATAATCATACATGGTGGTCCTGATTACAACATGTTCAGTACAATGAGATACAAAAAGTAAAAATATAAACCTAAGGCGGTGTTAGCAGGTGGTTTCACCCATAATAACTTAACACGCCATACAATGTCTAGCTAAAAAGATAAAACAAAAGTCACCTACTCTATGAGCTGGGAGTAACCATAAAATTAAAAGGTATTTAGGATAGCTACAAAATGATACATGACTAACAGCTGCTGACAGCCTCAGCTGTCCATCCTGAGGCTCTGGGTCTCTAGGCCGATGTTTTCAATACGTCCAAGTGTTGTTGTCAATTGAGTCTGATGTTATGAGGTTCTGAGCATCAATGTGGCAACCTATGCCTCCAGTGTCTTAACATGTGCCTCTATGGCTGCACTCCTCTCCTCAGAACTAGTCCACGCTATGCGAGCATATACCGCCTCTCTATCTAAGGCCAAAGCTGTGTGGTGGTGGTATGGCTATACTCTGAACAGTTGCATTTTGCTTGGGACGTTTTCAGTTACGCTTCTGGTCATCATGTGCCTCCTCAATTCGTACCTAGAACTCCTCAGTCCTCTGCCTAACTGTGGTATCAAGCTCTTGTCCCTCTCTGGTGACCCCCTCCAGGTTGGTCGGTGATATTCTATTCATGGCCTCAAAACAATTCATCCAAGTGTCGGACTTATATGAGTCTTTTAAAAATTGATACATTGGATTTAAATAAACTCTGTTTGTTAAATATCCGAAGCTAAATTGTGCAAACCCTGATAAAGTAAAGTTTTTAAGAAATAACAATTATTCCCAAAATGTAATGCACCAAATCTTTATAGAAAATGACTTCAAAATGGTGGACCCCATTATCCTGTTTCTTGTACCTTATTGACCTGAGAAAAACATGCTTTAAATAAAGTTGGTGAATTCACAGGTTTAAGTAACTGTATAAAGTAGGACCACAGATTTCCAATGCAAGAAATGTAACACATACAATATCTTAAAAAAAATTACGAAGTGCACTAAGCTCATGACACCGAAGCTCGACATCTATGTATGCAATTTAATGCACATAATGTGCCCGTGTAGATGTTCAAACCCGCAACATCCAAATTGTTCTGACATGTATACATTCGTCGTTTCAGTACATTCGAAACTGGTGAGCGCTACTCACCCGAACGGGGATGTCAATCCCAAATAGATCTATTCATAACATTCGCGCTCGCTAACTAGCAATTGACAGTTCATGATAGTGGGCAATAATGAGTTTAGCTACCTAGGCCAACTCGTAATATGTTTAAAAGGGTACTTGCGTCCAAATGTAAAATGATGCATGTTTCTCACCCCAAAGTTGTAAAACAATATGATTGTATAAAAGCGGGGCTATGAACTCACCGTAAGTGAATGTTTGATTATCTAAATCAAATAAGTGGATCGTCTGAGCAATCCAAAAGCAACCTAATTAATTATAGGCTATATAAGTATAATGTATTTCACATAAATAAAACATCGCATGTCGTATAGCTACACCACCACCTAATGGTTTTTATTAATTCTTTAAAAGTTAAAACAATAATTAACTTGTACTTTGTGAAATGGAAACGTATGTACTTGTATCCGTAAGAAAATATTATTTTCGTTTACTAATGTACCATTTGTAAAAATATGTAATTTAATGTTTTTATTGATTACATAATGATATTTCATTATTAATTTAATTGTTTTATAAAAATAATGTATGAAAGTAAAAATAGTGCACGTGATTTTAAAACCTCATATCTTTATCGCTTTGACTCCGTTTTATACGTTTCTTATGTCTATGTCTTCGTATTAAGATAATTTATCAAAATATCATATTTATAAAGTTTAAACCTCTGATGAACAATAATATTTACTGTTCATGACAATTTGTTTTTATAAAATTAATTATATACAACTTGTAAAATACGTAACTTGTTCGTTATAATTCCGTTTTTCGAGTTCTTTATGTCCGTGGATTCGTATTAAGGGAATTTATCAAAATATCATATTTATAAAATTTAGACCCCTGATGAACAGTAATAATTACTGTTCACATCAGTGTTTAAAACTATTTTTATATAGTTAATTATACATAACTTGTAAAATTCGTAACTTGTTCGTTATAATTCCGTTTTTCGAGTTCCTTACATGCTTACGATCCTTGAAGGTCTATTTTTATTAAAACATAAAAAATGTAAGGTTAGGTTCGAATCCAAATGTAGGTATAAAAAATTAATTAGGGTTTTTTTATAGTTAATAAAGTTGGTTTATAATCATTTTTTGTTTTAGGACTTGCACCATTATTTTACCAAGTATTTTACGTTAGCCTTATAGTATTAAGTCCTCTAAATGTTCATGTCACTTGTTCATATGAAATCCTTAAACACTTTAATAATTAAAATGAATTTCTAGGTGGTGATATTCTTATACAAACAAGTATGTAAACAATAGGAGGAAAATGAAGGAATGAACTAAATACTTTTAAATGGACCTTTTAGAAGATAAGTGGGATGAATGGAACACAAGATGTAATCGCTGACAAGCTTCCAAAATCAAGAATCCCTAATCAAGAATAACCTAGATTGTTTTCTCTGATAATTCCTTGTTAAAACCTGGAATCAAGCTTGTTAACACCTTGAGTAACCTTAGGTGACCTTGGAATGAACACTTGAATGCTTGGAATGCCTTGGATGCAAAATTAAAATGAAACCCTAGCACACATAAAGTATGTCGTGGGTTTAGAGCTTATTTTTGGGAGAGAATGATATGTTTTTCTTGTAAATGGGAAGAGTAGAAGTTAGTTACATAGGACCTTCCTTTTATAGTGCAAGAAAACCCTAAACAAGCTAACATGAAACTAGGGGAGTAATGGTGGTTTAAGGACAAGGTCAAAGACCTCTCCTCCTCCCTAGGCTAACCCACGGCTGAAATGGGGGGGGGGAGGTACAAGTGATGAGAAAATCTTTAGTAACTTGGGTCCAAAGTACATTAGTGTAAGAATTCACATGTGAAGAATAGGAGTTAGTGGATGTTTTGCATTTCTCTCTTATGTAAACTCTTAGATCCGGTTTAAAAGAGTTATAGGTAAACAAAATAAGTTAATTTTTGAGTATTGGGTATAAGAGTGGGTATTTGTTTGAGTGTAGATGGGTAAAGGTGCTTCCGGGTATGACCGAATGTAATTTATTGCGAAACGTAAGCGTTTTACGTAACCAACAAAAATAAATTATGAAAAGTTATAAATTATACTCCTAATAATCATATAACACTTTCTTGATGTAAACTTTAATTTGTTTGATGTCCGTTTACATTGAACGTTGATTTTTAGTTTACGCGATTTAACTATAAGTTAATAATTAAAAGCGAACGCGTAAAACTCTAAAAATAAATAATGGAATTTATTAAGGTCGTAAGTAACCTGAAAATGAGAAATGTTACAGTCTCCACCCGTTAGAAGAGCCTTGTCCCAAGGCTCAAGATGCAGCATTTTTCGAGGGTGCGGTTTTTGTGAAGAGGTGCGGATACTTTTCCCGGAACTGATCTTCGCGTTCCCATGTGAACTCAGGACCTCTCTTGGAGTTCCATCGAACTTTGATGATAGGAATACGACTTTTCCTTAACTTCTTGACTTCACGTTCCAGGATTTCCACTGGTTCTTCAACAAAGTGGAGTTTATCATCAATGTGTATTTCATCTAACGGAACTGCCAATGGCTCGTTAGATAAACACTTCTTTATAATGGATACATGAAACGTGCTATGAACCCTGCTTAACTGTTGAGGTAGTTCGAGTCTATAATCAATGGTTTCTACTTTGGCTAACACCTTGAAAGGTCCAATATACCTCGGATTTAACTTTCCTCGTTTTCCAAAATGTACGACCCCTTTCCAAGGTGATACCTTTAACATAACTCGATCACCAACTTGAAACTCTAAAGGCTTACGCCTCACATCGGCGTAACTCTTTTGGCGATCACGAGCAGCTTGCATTCTCTGCTTAATCTGGACAATCTTCTCGGTTGTTTCATGAACAAGTTCTGGACCGGTGAGCCGAGCATCTCCGACCTCGGACCAACACAAGATCGATCGGACACTTTCAACCATAAAGTGCCTCGGAATAGGGGATCTTTAATACTAGCATGGTAACTATTGTTGTACGAGAATTCGATCAGCGGTAAGTGTTCCTTCCAACCATCCCAAAGTCTATCAACACGAGGACGCGTAACATATCTTCAAGAGTTTGTATGGTTCTTTCGCTTTGTCCATCAGTCTCCGGATGGTATGCCGTACTCATATCCAACCGAGTACCCATAGCTTTCTGAAATGACCTCCAGAAGTTTGATGTAAAACGGGGGTCACGATCACAAATGATCGAGACTGGTATCCCATGCCTTGTGACCACTTCTTTCAAATACAGTTTTGCTAGCTTGTCCATAGGGTCAGTTTCCCTCATTGGTAAAAAGTGTGCAGACTTAGTGAGTCGGTCTACAATTACCCATATGGTGTCGTTTCCACTTTGCGTTCTTGGGAGTTTGGTGACAAAGTCCATAGTGATATTTTCCCATTTCCATTGAGGAATCGCTGGTTGTACCAGTAAGCCAGATGGTTTTTGGTGTTCGGCTTTGACTCTTAAACACGTCAAACACTTGCTAACATAGGTGGCAATGTCAGCTTTCATGTTAGGCCACCAGTATAGTTGCTTCATGTCTTGGTACATTTTATCGGAACCCGGGTGAACAGAATATTTCGACTTGTGGGACTCATGCATAATCAGAGTCCTTAGGTCACCATAGCGTGGCAACCAACTTCTGTTGTTTAGACACAATGTCCCGTCCGCACGTGGTTCCAATTTCTCCTTCCTGGGCTTTTCTGGGTCCTTCGAATTTTCAATCAACATACCGCCTACGTCTTCGGACTTGAGGTTTTCTGGTTTTCTTGCCTCAATCTGAGCCTCCAAAATCCGCTTGGGAAGGTCCAAACCGATAGTCATAACTAAGGCCCGAACCCGTAATGGCTTTACTCGTTCCTTTCTGCTCAATGCGTCAGCCACTACATTCGCTTTCCCTGGGTGATAACGGATTTCACAGTCGTAATCACTAAGCAGTTCTAACCAACGGCGCTGTCTCATGTTTAACTCCTTCTGGTCAAGGATGTGTTGTAAACTTTTGTGGTCAGTGAACACTGTACATTTTGTCTCGTACAAATAATGCCACCAAATCTTTAGAGTGAATACTACTGCACCTAACTCCAAATCATGAGTGGTGTAATTTTTCTCATGAATCTTTAGTTGTCGTGATGCATAAGCAATCACTTTTTCTCTTTGCATTAGCACCGCGCCCAACCCTTTGATTGAAGCATCACAGTAAGCGATAAAGTCTTCATTTCCTTCGGGTAACGCTAGAATTGGTGCACTACACAACTTCTGCTTTATCAATTGAAAAGCTGCCTCTACCTTGTCACTCCAATCAAACTTGATCTTCTTTTGAGTGAGCTTGGTCATTGGTTTGGCGATCTTTGAGAATCCTTCAATGAATCTTCGGTAGTAGCCTGCTAGGCCCAAAAATTGACGAATCTCCGTTGCAGACTTAGGAGATGCCCAATCTTTAACGGATTCAATCTTGGCAGGATCCACATGAATACCCTAACTGTCGATCATGTGACCAAGGAACTGTACTTTAGGGATCCAGAATTCGCATTTGGAGAATTTGGCATACAACTGCTCCTTCTTAAGCAATTCCAAGATTAATTTGAGGTGCTCTGCATGTTCTTGCTTGTTCTTCGAGTATATCAGAATATCGTCAATAAAGACAATCACAAATTTATCCAGATATGGTTTGCACACCCGATTCATGAGATCCATAAATACCACAGGTGCGTTAGTCAAACCAAACGGCATGACTTGAAATTCATAATGTCCATATCGAGTTCTGAATGCGGTCTTTGGAACATCTTCTTCACGAACCCTTAGTTGATGATAACCCGACCTCAGGTTGATCTTTGAGTAGATACTCAAACCTTGTAGTTGATTAAACAAATCATCAATCCTGAGAAGCGGATAACGGTTCTTTACCGCCAGCTTATTCAATTCCCGGTAATCAATGCACATCCGAAATGATCCATCCTTCTTTTTGACAAACAAGACCAGAGCTCCCCAAGGTGAGGAACTGGGTCTTATGAAGCCTTTGTCGGAAAGTTCTTTTAATTGGTCTGACAACTCCTTCATCTCGGATGGAGCCAGTCGATAAGGTGCCCGTGCTACTGGCGCAGCACCAGGTATCAAATCGATTTGAAATTCCACTTGGCGGGTTGGTGGAATACCCGGCAAGTCCTCGGGAAATACCTCAGGAAAGTCTTGAACTATTGGTACTTCTTCAAGTCGCTTCTCCTTCGACTTGTCTTCCGCCTTTTTCGTGGTAACATGTGCCAAAAAGATAGGACATCCCTTCAGCAAATACTTTTGTGTTTTGGTGCACGAGATGATGTTTAATCGGGACTCGTGACCGTTGTTGCTTCCGTCACCATGAAAAATTAAAATCTTGTCTCCAAAGGGAACACGAACAAGTTTCTCATCACAAACGATTACGGCATGATATTTAGCTAACCAGTCCATACCGATAATGACGTCAAAACTACCCATCTCTACGGGCATCAAGTCGATGTTGAATGGATGATTTAGAAAGTTTAGAGTGCAACCCCGTATAAGTGTATTAACCCAAATTATTCTACCGTCAGCTAACTCAACATCATAACCATGGTCTAATGTAGTTGGGATGATATCAATCAAAGAACTAAATGCAGTAGATATGAAACTTCTATCGGCACCAGTATCAAATAGTATTGAAGCATAACGGTTATTTAGGAGGAACGTACCCGTGACAACATTTGAGTTCGGGTTAGTTCCGGCAGAGCCCACAACATAAGCTCTTGCTACAGCATTCCCATTCCCAGTCCGATTCCCTTGATTTCCATTCTTCAGCTTTGGGCAGTCACTCCTGAAGTGACCTTGAACTCCACACTCAAAGCAAGTGATACCTCGTGGATTTGTCCCTTGGGTTCTCTGGTTATTGTTGTTGTTAGCAGTAGGTCGACCTTTACAGTCACGGGCCGAGTGGCCAATCTTTTTGCAGTTAGTGCACTTTTGAGTACATGGCCCATCGTGGTGATAATTGCACTTGGTACATAGAGGTTTGGTTCCTCCATAAGGCTTCTTATCTCCAGGCCCAACAGTGTAAGCCCATGCCACATTATTTCTTTTGAATGGTTGTTGTTGGTTTTGGTTGTTCCTTGAAGTATCTTCAAATTTCCTCTTATTTTCTGCTTGATGTTCTGCTGCAGTGAGCATCTTTTTGTCCATCATTTTAGTAGCAAATTCAATCGCCTCTTGCATTGACTGAGGTTTTGATGCCTTAACACTGCCATGAATCAGGTCGGGAAGATCACCGACATATCTTTTCACTTTAGCTGATTCCTCAGGGAACATTCTATCACATATGAGTGCCAACTCTTGGAATCGTTGGTTGTAAGTCATCAAATCGGTACATCTTACCTTTAATTTCCAATACTCAAATTCCAGCTTTTTGATCTCGCCCCTGGGGTAGTACTTATCTATTATCATCCTTTTCAAGGCCGTCCATGGCATTGCATATGCAACATCTTGCCCGACATCCCTTATGTGGGAGTTCCACCACGTCAAGGCACTTCCTTGGAGAGTACAAGATGCAAACTTAACCTGACTTGTAATAGCACAACTGCTGATAAGGAACACAGATTCCATCTTTTCCACCCATTGGGTCAGACCAACAACTCCTTCAGTGCCTTTGAAATTCATAGGCTGGCACTTCAAGAAGTCAGTGTAAGTGCATTCTCGTTGAGTAGGCACTTGCCTTCTTCTGCCGGTTCCTGAACCATGGCTGTTATCGCCATCTCTGCTTCTACTTGCATCATGTTCTGCCAAGGCAGCAGCAACGCCTTGATCAATCAAAGCTTGGAGTTGGGCATTAGTGACAGTTGTGGTAGGAGTGGTTGTGGTGGCGGGTGTTGTCCTCGTGGTTCTTCTTGGTGGCATTTTCTTCAAAATCACAAGAATTATAATACACGTCAGATTTCATACAATCATAAACGCAACATGACATATGCATAATAAATAAAATGAGATCACAATCCACCGTGAAATATACAACCGAAGGTGAAATCAACAATGACATAAATAAATCAACATCCATACACAACAACATCAATAATCAAATATGATGGTCCTGATTACAACATGTTCAGTACAATGAGATACAAAAAGTAAAAATATAAACCTAAGGCGGTGTTAGCTGGGGTTCACCCATAATACTTAACACGCCATACAATGATAGCTAAAAAGATAAAACAAAAGTCCCTACAGCCTATTAGCTGGGAGTAACCCATAAAACTTAATAGGCTATATAGGATAGCTACAAATGATACATGACTAACAGCTGCTGCCAGCCTCAGCTGGTCCATCCTGAGGCTCTGGGTCTCTAGCCTCTAGTGTTGCAATACGTCCAAGTGTTGTAGTCAACTGAGTCTGAAGTGATGAGGTCTGAGCAATCAATGTGGCAACCTATGCCTCCAGTGTCTTAACATGTGCCTCTATGGCTGCACTCCTCTCCTCAGAACTAGTCCACGCTATGCGAGCATATACCGCCTCTCTATCTAAGGCCAAAGCTGTGTGGTGGTGGTATGGCCTATCTCTGAACAGTGCATTGACTTGAACGTTCAGATACGCTCGGTCATCATGTGCCTCCTCAAATCGTACCTCGAACTCCTCAGTCCTCTGCCTAACTGTGGTATCAAGCTCTGTCACTCTCTGGTCGACCCCCTCCAAGGTGGTCGGTGCTATCTCTATCATGGCCTCAACAATCTCATCCCAAGTGTCGGCCTCTATATGAGTCATTAAAAATTGATACATTGGATTAAATAAACTTGTTTGTTACAATATCCCGAAGCTAAAATTGTTCAACCCTGATAAGTAAAGATTTTAAGACATAACAATATTCCCAAAATGTAATGCACCCAAATCTTTATAGTAATGACTCCAAAATGGTGACCACCAATGTATCCTTGTTTCTCGTACCTTATTGACCTGAGAAAAACATGCTTTAAAACGTCAACATAAAGTTGGTGAATTCACAGGTTTAGTAAATGTATAAAATAGGACCACAAGATTTCCAATGTAAGACATGTAACACATACAATATCTTAAAAGTAATTACGAAGTGCACTAAGCTCATGACACCGAAGCTCGACATCTATGTATGCAATTTAATGCACATAATGTGCCCGTGTAGATGTTCAAACCCGCAACATCCAAATTGTTCCGACATGTATACGTTCGTTGTTTCAGTACATTCGAAACTGATGAGCGCTACTCACCCGAACGGGGATGTCAATCCCAAATAGATCTATTCATAACATTCGCGCTCGCTAACTAGCAATTGACAGTTCATGATAGTGGGCAATAGTGGGTTTAGCTACTTAGGCCAACTCGTAATATGTTTAAAAGAGTACTTGCGTCCAAATGTAAAATGATGCATGTTTCTCACCCCAAAGTTATAAAACAATATGATTGTATAAAAGCGGGGCTATGAACTCACCGTAAGTGAATGATTGATTATCTAAATCAAATAAGTGGATCGTCTGAGCAATCCAAAAGCAACCTAATTAATTATAGGCCATATAAGTATAATGTATTTCACATAAATAAAACATCGCATGTCGTATAGCTACACCACCACCTAATGGTTTTTATTAATTCTTTAAAAGTTAAAACAATAATTAACTTGTACTTTTTAAACAGAAACGTGTGTACTTGTATCCGTAAGAAAATATTATTTTCGTTTACTAATGTACCATTTGTAAAAATATGTAATTTAATGTTTTTATTGATTACATAATGATATTTCATTATTAATTTAATTGTTTTATAAAAATAATGTATGAAAGTAAAAATAGTGCGCGTGATTTTAAAACCTCATATCTTTATCGTTTTGACTCCGTTTTATACGCTTCTTATGTCCATGTCTTCGTATTAAGATAATTTATCAAAATCTCATATTTATAAAGTTTAAACCTCTGATGAACAGTAATATTTACTGTTCATAACAGTTTGTTTTTATATAATTAATTATATACATTTATAAAATACGTAACTTGTTCGTTATAATTCCGTTTTTCGAGTTCTTTATGTCCGTGGATTCGTATTAAGGAAATTTATCAAAATATCATGTTTATAAAATTTAAACCCCTGATGAACAGTAATATTTACTGTTCATGACAGTTTGTTTTTATAAAATTAATTATATACAACTTGTAAAATACGTAACTTGTTCGTTATAATTCCGTTTTTCGAGTTCTTTATGTCCGTGGATTCGTATTAAGGGAATTTATCAAAATATCATATTTATAAAATTTAGACCCCTGATGAACAGTAATAATTACTGTTCACATCAGTGTTTAAAACTGTTTTTATATAGTTAATTATACATAACTTGTAAAATTCGTAACTTGTTCGTTATAATTCCGTTTTTCGAGTTCCTTACATGCTTACGATCCTTATGAAGAGTACTATTTTTATAAAATATAAAATGTATGGTCTATGGTTCGAATCCAAATAGTAGGTATAAAAATAATTAGGGTTTTTAGTTAATAAAGTTTGTTTATAATCATTTTTGTTTAAGGACCTTGCACCATTATTTTACCAAGTATTATACCGTATACCTTACATGTATTAAGTCCTCTAAATGTTCATGTCACTTGTTCATATGAAATCCTTAAACACTTTATATAACTCAAAAATGAATCTAGGTGGTGATTAACTTATACAACACAAGATTTACAACAATAGGAAATGAATGAATGAACAGTATAATACTTTAAATGGACCTTTTAGAAGATAAGTGGGATGATGAACACAAGATGTAACCCTTAACCAAGCTTCCAAAATCAAAACCCTAATCAAGAAAACCCTAGATATGTTTTCTTGATAATTCCTTGTTAAACCCGAATCCAAGCTTGGTAACACCTTGAGTAACCTTAGATAACCTTGGAATGAACACTTGAATACTTGGAATGCCTTGGATGCAAAATTAAAATGAAACCCTAGCACACACAAGGTATGCCGTGGGTTTAGAGCTTATTTTGGGAGAGAATGATATGTTTTTCTTGAAAATGGGAAGAGTAGAAGTTAGTTACATAGGACCCTCCTTTTATAGTGCAAGAAAACCCTAAACAAGCTAACATGAAACCATGGGATTGAAAATGGTTTAAGGACAAGGTCAAAAGACCTCTCCTCCTCCCTATGCTAACTCACAGCTGAAATGGGGGGGGGGGAGGTACAAGTGATGAGACAATCTTTAGAAACTTGGGTCTAAGGTACATTAGTGTAAGAATTCACATGTGAAGAATAGAAGTTAGTGGATGTTTTGCATTTCTTTCTTATGTAAACTCTTAGATCCGGTTTTAAAGAGTTATAGGTAAAACAAATAAGTTAATTTTGGGTATTGGGTATAAGAGTGGCTATTTGTTTGAGTATAGATAGGTAAAGGTGCTTCCGGGTATGACCGAATGTAATTTATTACAAAACGTAAGCGTTGTACGTAACCAACAAAAATAAATTATGAAAAGTTATAAGTTATACTCCTAATAATCATATAACACTTGGTTGATGTAAACTTTAATTTGTTTGATGTCCTTTTACATTGAACGTTGATTTTTAGTTTATGCGATTTAACTATAAGTTAATAATTAAAAGCGAACGCGTAAAACTCTAAAAATAAATAATGGAAATTATTAAGGTCGTAAGTAACCTGAAAATGAGAAATGTCACACACCCGAATGGGGATTGTCAATCCCAAATAGATCTATCTTATAACATTCGCGCTTACCCTACGAGTAATTTACAGTTCATGCAACTTAAGTTAATCCGTAATCAATAGAATGAAAGTAATAGTTGTTGCGTCCATATGTGTAAACGAGTATTATATCTCACAGTGAGATATGAAAATTAGTGTATAACATATTTGTAATGAGTTTGCAATGAGTATGTAAACAGTTTTGTCAATGTGTATGTAAACGAGTGTGTAACCAAGTTACGAAATCAAGTATGCAATCAAGTATGTAAAAGAGATTGTAAATGAATATGTAAACAAGTTGTAACGAGTATGTATTCTCCCCCGAGATTTGTAAAGTCAATGTGAAACAAGTGAAAGAGGACTATAAACTCACCTTGAGTGATTGAATAACAAAGTATATCACAGAACGGAAAATGCGTCAATTAAACGCCCGAATGCAACCTAATTAATTATAGGTCGTATGAGTACTAAGTACTTTGAATATCTAATACCGTATATAATTCTATATAGCTACATCACCATCTAATTGTATTTGAGAAATAATATTTATAAATTAAAAATGTTTATTAATATTACGTTAGTAAAAATGGCGTAACTTTCGCGTTTTAAGTCAGTTTCGTACGTTTCTTATGTCCCCGCTTTCGTATTAAGACGAGTTATTAAAATATGTACATTTTTGTTTTTTAACCCCTTGGTAAAAAAAATATTTTTTACAAAATTATTTTTGTAAAAGTATTTATTAGCGTAAAAATGAAAAATCCATAACTCCTTCGTTATTGATCGAAAAATTATGATCCTTAAGGTTTTGGAATCCTAAAAATATGTACTTTTTATGAAAAATACTAAATCATTTATAGCAGACTTGGAAAATTTTAAGTTTCTATAAAAGCTTTTATTTATTGTAAACTTGCAAATGGCGTATCTTCTTCGTTATAGCTCGGATTTTCAAGTTTGTTAAAAAGAGTTTAAAACTTGTTTTTATAAGTTTTTAGTTTAGTAACTTTGTTACAAGTACTCTACAATACCATATATCACATGTATTACATATTTAAGGTCCTTAGTCTATGATTTGTCCAATTATTGTCCATGATAACAAGATTAACAAGTCTACATACTCATTTGTTCATGATCTTTAATAAGTACACTTTTTAGGTAACTAGTTTATATTTACTATTTATAAACCAAACAATACTTGTACAATACTTATACTTCCATTCCAACATGGTATTAACATCAATATAACATATGAACAAGTGTACCAAATCATAATCAAGTGTAAAAATCTATTTTTCAAGTAAATAAGTTTCGTAGATGGTGATTTACTATATAAACACCATATACACATAAAATCACATATGTAAAGAGATTAAAAGTTTTAGATGACCTTAATGTGAAGTAGGATGATGAACAATATGATCTAAACCCTAGTTCAGATTCACAACCCAAGCTTCCAATACTTATAAACCCTAGTCTTGAACATTTCTTGTTTAACCTTTTTAAACAATAAACCAAGCCTTCAATACACCATGGATATGCCTAACAATGAACCTTGAACACTTGGAATACTTGTAAAATAAAAAACTAAGAATGTATATAGGTGTGTATTTTGATCCGGGGGTTTGGAGGGGGAGGGAGAGAGTACTTGTATTTTTGGTAAATGAAATACGTGTTATAAAAAGCTAGTGTAAGAATAAGTTTATATAGGATAAATATCTAGAAGACATTTAAGAAAATATCTAAGAAAATATCTAGAAAAATATTTAGGAAAATATCAAGAAAAATATGAAAAGTTATAAATTATCTTCGTAAAATTTTATAACACTTATTTGACGTAAACTTTTATTTGTTTGATGCCGGTTTACGTTGATTGTTGATTTTTGGTTTACGCAATTTAACTAAACGGTTAAAATTAAAAGTAAACGCGTAAAAGTTTAAAAAAATAGTTGAATATTTATTGATGTAAAATGACTCGACAATGTGGGTTGTTACAGTCTCCTCGTGTTAAAAGAATTTTGTCCCAAAATTCATGCTGAGTTGCCTTCCAGAGTGGTGTTGGTGAAGAGGTGCGGATACTTATCTTAATCTTTCTAATATGCGCTAATCAACTTTGTTATCTTAATATTTTTAACTCCTTGTTTATACCATGAAGACTCTTAGAATTTGGTGTGAGATGATGTCGACTTCCTATAGTAAGGTGGCGTAAAGGTCTACCTAGTTGTTATGGTTACTCGTTCAGTTTCCCGTGACAAACACGTCTTATGAATATAGACACAAAATTTCTGCATTTCAGAGATATAGGTAGAGATTTGATTTTGATAAAAGTTTCAAGGTGATTACTCTCAGCATGGCATGGTCCAGCCTGAATTACACATAGATGATCAGGCCATATATATTTGAGGACTAACGATGAAATGCTTATTTTTGTCAAAATAGTGTTATGTATAAGGAAATATCAAAAAGTTTTATAATATAACAAAATGATTCACAATATGAATGTAAGGTTGTTTATAGGATGACAACAAAATGGTTTGCGAGAAAACCATAAGATGGTTTACAAGACAATAGCTAAATAGCTTATGGGGTGATAGTAAAATAATTTATGTAATGAAAAATAGTTTCATAACGTAAGAACAAGATGATTCATAAGGCAATGGTAAAAGTAGTTTATAAAGCGATTGTAGAATGGTTTATGAAATGTTAATTCATTTGGCGATAGCAAGATGATTATCAATGATTTGTAAAACAGCTTATCATATGATAGTGAAATAGTTCATAAAGTCGTTGTAAAAATATTTGAAGGGCTATAATAGTTTAAGGAATGACTTGCATAAATGATTAGAGAGTTAAAGGAAAACCGATGAAGTTTTCATGACACATGAGTTTGATAGGTAATTTAAAATCATCCATATAGTACAATGAACATGTAAAAGGAAGTATAACATGAATTCCTTACAGGAGATAGAGTCTAAGAAAGAAAATTCCAACTTAGGTTTCACTAGGTAAGACGGGTCATAAGATGACATAGGTGTTTCAACAATGTGAGGCGGGTGTTCAACTCAGAGTTGAATGATAAGGTGACTAGTGGGATCGACAGAATGTGACACGTTTCAATGCTATGAAAAACAGTATTGTGTAAAGTCATGAAAAGTTTTAAAGACCATCATATAATTTATAATGTCTTAGGAAAAATCGTAGTATTTATATAGATAACTCTTATATAAACAAGTGTAAAATATACGTAAGAGAAAGTAGGTACATATATATACATATATAAGTCACGTAAGTAAGTAAGCAAGTAGTGTGTATGCACATGAAAAAGTTTGATGTGATGCAACGTTTATGAAAAGGGTTATAGTCTAGGCAAAATATGCAATCTAGTTCTTTATAACCTTGGCTCTGATACCAATTTGTAACACCCCCAAAATAGGGTCGCAGTGGAAATATGTCCGGGAGCGTTACTTCATAATACAACAACACAAGATATGAGAGAACGACTTCTAAATGAGTCGTTTGAAAAGTAATCTCATTGATTTTCTTAAAATATGAATTGTTATAACATTTATCCCAAAGTATGCATCAATAATGTAAGACTGAAATAATACAACGAGATTTATTTGTAGAAATCCATGAATGTAATCTTGTAAAGTTTGGACTCTAATGCACACCGAATAAGCCAAGCATCTAATTCACCTGAGAAATACATGCTTAAAAGTGTCAACATATAGTTGGTGAGTTCATAGGTTTGTTTATGTATAAATGTTGAACCAAAGATTTGCAAAGTATGTATGACCATTTCAACAATTATAATAGTCACAAAATTGTGCGTATGGAAGTTGTCCCACAATTGTTTAAAGTATGCATGATAATTAAAAATATCATGAAATATTTCAAGTATGTAGTGCCAAATGAGTGATTACGACTACTCTAAGTTCATGAAACTGCTACGTATACTTATATGTATGCCACTTTATTCAAGGCACAATAATTGTTTGTATGTATGTGGTTGTTGGCCCTGTAGATACCAATCTAGTTGTGCTCTGACATGGTATAACATTGGTTAGTTCAATCCATCAAACTAGTGAGCGCTACTCACCCGAACGGGGATTGTCAATCCCAAATAGATCTATCTTATAACCTTCGCGCTTACCCTCTGAGTAATTTACAGTTCATGCAACTTAAGCTAATCCGTAATCAATAGAATGAAAGTAATAGTTGTTGCGTCCATATGTGAAAACGGGTATTGTATCTCACCGTGAGATATGAAAATGAGTGTATAACATATTTGTAACGAGTTTTTGCAATGAGTATGTAAACAGTTTTGTCAATGTGTATGTAAACGAGTGTGTAACCAAGTTACGAAATCAAGTATGCAATCAAGTATGTAAAAGAGATTGTAAACGAATATGTAAACAAGTTTTAACGAGCATGTATTCTCCCCCGAGATTTGTAAAGTAAATGTAAAACAAGTGAAAGAGGGGCTATAAACTCACCTTGAGTGATTGAATAACAAAGTATATCACAAAACAGAAATTGCGTCACTTAAACGCCCGAATGCAACCTAATTAATTATAGGTCGTATGAGTACTAAGTACTTTGAATATCTAATACCGTATATAATTCTGTATAGCTACATCACCATCTAATTGTATTTGAGAAATAATATTTATAAAGTAAAAATGTTTATAAATATTACGTTAGTAAAAATGGCGTAACTTTCGCGTTTTAAGTCCGTTTCGTACGTTTCTTATGTCCCCGCTTTCGTATTAAGACGAGTTATCAAAATATGTACATTTTTGTTTTTTCAACCCCCTGGTAAAAAAATAATTTTTATTAAATAATTTTTATAAAAGTATTTATTAGCGTAAACATGAAAAATCATAACTCCTTCGTTATTGATCAAAAAATTATGATCCTTAAGGTTTTGGAATCCTAAAAATATGTACTTTTATGAAAAAAACTAAATCATTTATATCAGACTTTGAAAATATTAAGTTTTTATAAAATTATTTTTATAAAAGCTTTTATTTATTGTAAACTTGAAAATGGCGTATCTTCTTCGTTATAGCTCGAATTTTCAAGTTTCTTATAGATTCGGAATCGTCATGAGATGTAATAATTTATAAAATTAATATTTTATTTTCGTGGTTTAGACAGTATTTTTTGATTTTTTTGTTAAAAAGTGTTTAAAACTTGTTTTTATAAGTTTTTAGTTTAGTAACTTTGTTACAAGTCCTCTACAACACCATATATCACATGCCTTACATATTTAAGGTCCTTAGTCCATGATTTATCCAATTATTATCCATGATAACAAGATTAACAAGTCTACATACTCATTTGTTCATGATCTTTAATAAGTACACTTTTAGGTAACTAGTTTATATATACTTTTTATGAACCAAACCATACTTGTACAATACTTATACTTTCATTCCAACATGGTATTAACATCAATATAACATATGGACAAGTGTACCAAATCATAATCAAGTGTAAAAATCTATTTTTCAAGTAAATAAGTTTCCTAGATGGTGATTTACTATATAAACATCATATACACATAAAATCACATATGTAAAGAGATTGAGAGTTTTAGATGACCTTAATGTGAAGTAGGATGATGAACAATATGATCTAAACCCTAGTTCAGATTCACAACCCAAGCTTCCAATACTTATAAACCCTAGTCTTAAACCTTTCTTGTTTAACACTTTTAAACACTAAACCAAGCCTTCAATACACCTTGGATATGCCTAACAATGAACCTTAAACACTTGGAATACTTGTAAGATCAAAAATTAAGAAATGTATATAGGTGTGTATTTTGATCTGGGGGTTTGGAGGGGGAGGGAGAGAGTACTTATGTTTTTGGTATATGAAATAAGTGTTATGAAAAACTAGTGTAAGAATGAGTTTATATAGTATAAATTAAGAAAATCTAGAAAAATATCTAGGAAAATATCTAGGAAAATATCTAGAAAAATATGAAAAGTTATAAATTATCTTCGTAAAATTTCATAACACTTATTTGACGTAAACTTTTATTTGTTTAATGCCGATTTACGTTGATTTTTGATTTTTGGTTTACGCGATTTAACTAAACGGTTAAAATTAAAAGTAAACGGGTAAAAGTTTAAAATAAATAGTTGAATATTTATTGACATAAAATGACTCAAAAATGTGGGTTGTTACAGTTTAGGGATTTTGGTATAGATTTTAAATTTTATGTATATATCACTTGTGATATTTTACCTAGTGGTTAGTGGTTTAGAGTTTTTTGTATATGGTTTGGTGGTTAGGGGTTTAGGGTTTTGGTATAGGTTTTAAAGTTTATGAATATATCACTTGTTATATTACACCTAGTGGTTAGAGGTTTAGGGTTTTCTGTATAGGGTTTAGTGGTTAGGGGTTTAGGGTTTTTAGTATTTATTTTAAAGTTTATGTATATATCACTTGTGATATTATACTTAGTGGTTAAGAGTTTAGGGTTTTTGGTATATGGTTTAGTCGTTAGGGGTTTAGGGTTTCAAATCGACCAAAATCATTGAAATGTTGTCAATCAATGGTGTTTGATATAATATCAAAAGATCTTTACACTTTGAGAGTTTTTCATCACCAATAAAATCTCCCCCTTAACATGTGCATTGTAATCGTATTACATGCTAAGTGTTGGAGTGCATTGAGTCCATTTTATATGATCACATGTCAATACAATTTAGATTCAGTTTAATCACATTTTCTCCCTTATCCAATATGTTAATCCCTGATAGTTTGGATTTCAATTGATTAATTCGTTTCTGGGACAAAAATGTTACATACTCACTATAAGGAAACATTAATGCTCCCCCTCAAGTTTGCAGTGTAACTTACAGACTCGTGCTGAGTACAATAATTGAATTTTTGAATTTACTAAGAAAAGCTTGAATAAATTTTAATACTCGAGCCAACTTATTTTCACCATAAGTCTACAATACACATATACAAATTCACAAGTTTATGATATACGAAATGACCTTTGAGATATAAACACAATATGACGAAGTCATATTGTTCTTTGCAGCAGTCTGAGGTCAGTTCCGTAGATTCTACCGCCAACAAATTTCTCCAAACTCCTCATCATCCTCCTTTCCTTTAGCAGTTTGTTGATGTCCTTGATTATGAAATGAGCTCTCTTCTTTTCCAATGTGCTCCAATCATTCTCTTTGGCAAGTACTCCATGTCGATATCTTGGTAATGTCTTTGAGCGAAGAACAAAGTCTGGTTAATGTGCCATCACTAAACTTGTACAGTTCGTCGGTGCGCATCAACTTGCTCCTCCTAATGTCATCGACATAAATAAATCCTTGAGGGTCTTTGTATGGAGTGTACGGGTGACTTTTCTGAGATATTGGTCTGTTTTTTTTTTTTTTATAATATGAGGTCTTGGTGACATTGATTCGTTTTTGATAACTTTCCAACTCTAAGTTGAAGATCTTCGACTCATTTTTGGATAACCAGACTTCTGGTGAACATTCTTAGTGCTATTGTGAAGTCAGCAGCATCATCCCCTGAAAGATTTCTGATTTAATTCTGAACCACAATAAGTAACATGTCCTCGATATCATTGATCCGAAGTTGTGGAAAGTCACCTTCCTTGAATCTGTATAATACGTTATCAGCTCTTCTCACTACTATCTCTTCCATGTACCCGTATCCATGTTTCCTCATTACCTTGACATGAGTAACAGCCAAAATACATTTTGTAGAATATACACCTCCTCTTGATTGCCTACCTATTGCATATGCATAGAAGGACTTATATTGTTCTCTCCAATGTGAAATACCCCATAAAGCATATTTATCATAAGCAACTTTAACAGGACTCCATATGTTTGGAACCATGTCTTCAATGCCTGGTAGATCATACTGAGCGGCCTTTTGTCTTGGTAGTAGACGTCGTGTATGTCATAGTCGAAACTCCTCCTTGTAGATACTTGAGATCATTGTTGATGAAGTATTCAAATGGTACTCTTTGACGTTTTCTACGCGTGATCAAAGGAAGGGGTTTGGAAAGATCAAATGGGTAGTCACCGCCTTCAGGATTTTCCCAATCAAGCTTTTCTAAAAGAGCTTTGTAGCATTCTTCAAAGTCATATTCTAATTGAGCATAATTAGAGCGGGTGCCTTTGAGTAGTCTGAATGCTGGTCCTAACAGGATTTCTTGAGTTAAATTCTTGATTTTCAGGCCATTCAAGATATATCTAGAGAAGTCTATGGGAGTTCTCATCAATTCATCAAAGTCCTTTAACGATTTATCAGTAGAAGTAGAAGCTGCGAGAGTCATTAACTAATTTTGAGTTGCTCCTTTCTGTGGAGTCTTTCCTTCTTGCCAGTCAGGATCAGTGGGTTCTTAAGGTGGTGTAGGTTTCTTGAACCAGTCACGTCTAGAGGCATCCTCTTTCCTAGGTTCATCATCATTATCACCCGGATTCCCTTCTTGATCTTGTGGCATGTCTGAATCTGCAACCTCAAACACTGGTTCCTCTGATTGAACAGACTTTCCAGAAGGGATTGGTTGAGACTTGGTGCCTTTGGAAGAGCTAGACGTTGAATCTTTATTCTTCGGACCTGTGGTTGGTTTTGCATCTTTGCTTGTCTTTCTCTTCTTTAACCCTCGGTTTGATCCAGCGGAAGGGTCTTCATCTTTATCCTTGTCTTTTCGGCCACATGATTAAGATTGATTATACCCTTTAAAATATAAATATAAATATAAATATAAATATAAAATACTTATAAATATAAAATATTTATAAATATATAAATAAGAGGATAAGAATCAAAAAATCTCAATTATAGTAAACCGAAACTATGATTCCCGGGTC
>BQNB010031705.1:0-53754 GCA_026074375.1 Tanacetum coccineum | reverse complement strand
AAAAGCGAACGCGTAAAACTCTAAAAATAAATAATAGAATTTACTAAAGTTGTAAATAACCTGAAAATGAGAAATGTTACATAAGTTTCTGTGGTGAATAGTAACTTTTATAAAAATAGTTTTATAAAAGTATATATTTAACGTAAACTTGAAATCGTCGTATCTTTTTTGTTATAAATCGGTTTTTCGAGTTCTTTACATGCCTACGGTCCTTGGGACATGTAGTATCTTATAAAATCATAAAATAGAGGTGTAAATTTTCAAATTCAAACAGCCCCTTAATAATAATTAGGTACTCATATATATAAACTTGTTTTATATACTTTTTCAACTTAATAAAATACCACAAGTTTTTTACAACTTATTATATACTTGTCTTACATATAATAGAGTCCAAGATCCATATTTACATCCATATAACATGTGTATAAGTTCATAAAATCATGTTTACAAGAAAATCCATTTTTACATGTCAAACATATCCTAAATGGTGATATTGCTAAATAGAACATAAAATCATAATTGTAAATTCATAAAGGGTTTTAGATAACCTTATATTGATGTATGATGATGAGAAATATGTTCTAAACCCTTTTTTAGATTATAAACCAAAGCTTGCAAGATCTTGAAACCCTAAACCCTAATCTTCCACTTTTTCTTGCTTAACACTTGTAGAGGCTTAACCAAACCTTCAAAACACCTTAGGTTATCATAGGAAGGATGTGTGTATGCTTGTATGGTCTTAGAAAATCAAGCTATGGTTTATATAAATGGGGTGTTTGTAGCCGTGGCCTAAAGGGAGGGAGGAAGAGAGGTTTTTTTGTGTTTTACACTAAGGAAATGAAGTAGTATGTGTTCTAGTTGCTAGCTATACAAGTATATATCTCTTATGACTAGTCAAAGGTTGGTCATGGAAGTCTTCAAGACAAGATGAGTGAAATATGAAGGTCTTATGGTCTTGGTTGGGAAAAGTAGGGAACATCCCATGGTTTTAAGGAAATGTGTTTTCAATTTAGATATTTCTTTGTGTTTTCTACAACCATAACCGGATATGTATGTGTATACATAAGATATTTTTGTAATTTTTATGTATTGGGTATAAAAGTGGGTATTTGTTGAAGCGTAGAAAAGTTTTGGTGCTTCCGGGTATGCCTAAATGTATTTAATTGCGAAACGTAAACGTTTTACGCAACCAATAAAAATAAAATATAAAAAGTTGATTATTACTTTCGTAAAAATAATATATTGCTTGCTTGACGAAAACTTTAATTCGTTTGGTGTCCGTTTACGTTGATTGTTGATTTATAGCTTACGCGATTTAACTTAACTATTAAAAGTACGAGAAAAAAAATAATTAGTAAAATAGATGACGTCGTAAATGACCTAAAAATATAGAATGTTACACGAAATGCACAATATTGCTGGATTTTTGATTTTTATAAAAGAACGGTAATGCTACACCCTCACACTTAAGCTCAAACATTGATTAGATAAAATCGGGGTGTAGACATTGAAACTAAGAAATAAAATACTAAAAATACACGAGTTTCCTCTTGAGAAGCGCTTATTTTATTAATGAGTCATTAGCCAGACTCGTACTCCTTTTGCTTTACTTTTTTTCAAGCGGAACTTCCTCACTCGAGTCTTCTTTGATGTAAAGAATATTTCCTTTCACTATTCCTTTCTCACTTTTATCCAGATTATACAGTTTAGCTTCGTTACACGTGTTTTCCACTACACTGTATACGAATGATTTTTCTACGGCCCATGGCATGATTTTATGATAATCTTGCGGGAACGATGCCATGAATGGAATAGCTTTCATCTTTCTTTTTTCGCACATGAGGTGAATTTCCTCACTTGACAGCTCATTCAATTGCTCCTCTTCGTGGTAGAATTTAACATGGTGTCCATTGACAATTAAGCTTCCTCTATGTTTGTCACATAATTAAACATATTCAAATGGAAACCATGTTTGACCACGATTGGTCTGTACCATTTGGATATGAGTTTAGGATCTTTGAATTTATATTTTGAATTGAATAAGAGCACTTTGTCTCCGGCTTTGAATTTTTTCTGGATACTAAGTTTCTTGTTATGATAAGCCTTGGTTCGAGCTTTGTAGAGCTTGGAATTCTCATAAGCTTGAAGTCTTAGTTCATTGAGTTTATGCAATTACAAGAATCATTTTTCTCCAGCGATTTTGAGGTCGGTGTAATAGCTTCTGAGGGCCTAGTAGGCGCGATGTTCGATTTTGTACGACAAGAATTGGAGTTTTGTATGCTGTACGTAATGCCCACAGAGCGTCATCAAGTTTCCTTGACCAAATGAAAGGATTTTCCTTAATCGTTTATTCTAGTATTCTTTTTAAGGTGTTGTTGGTGTTTTTGACTTGGCCAGTGGTTTGTGGATGATAGGCTATAGCAAAGACATGATGAACTCCATATCGCTTTAAGATTTTCTCCATTTGTTTGTTACATAAGTGAGTATCTCTGTTACTGGTTAATGCTTTCAAAATTTCGTAACAAGAGAAAAGCTTTTTTAGAAAATTAATTACAACTCGTGCGTCATTCATGGGTAGAGCTTTAGCTTCTGCTAATTTGGACACGTAATCAATAGCAACGAGAATATATTCGAACTTATGGGATTTAAGGAAAGTTCCCATGAAATCAATTCCCCATTTATCAAATATTTCACTGACTTGGATGATGTATTGAGGCATCCCATCCCTTCATGAAAGACTACAAGAACGTTGGCAAGCATCACAGTTTTGGACGAGAGTGTCCCCCAGTCGGGCCCTGATGACATTCATCAAGATTTTTTAGGTCTCGGAACCGTAGACACATTCCCTGATCATCCCGTCTTGGCACATCTTAAAGAGATATAATTCATCCCAAAAATAGTGCTTGAGTTCTGAGAACAATTTGCATTGTTGGGCATAAGTTAATCCTTTTCCATGAATTCTTCCAAAGATATAATTCGCGAAGTCTGCGAACCATGGAATTTATTCGTTGTTATTAGTCAAAATATTCATGAGGGTTGCATCAGGGAAGTTATAATCGATGTATTCATCACTTAATTCCTCTAAATTTGGATTTTTAAGTGTTGATATATGATATGCCTTGACGTTTTCGGCTCTTGTCTTGTTTTTGATCTCGATGTCAAATTCTTGGAGTAGTAAAATCCATCTGATAAGACGCGGCTTGGCATCTTGTTTAACGAACATATATTTTAACATTGAGTGGTCTGTGAACATAATGGTTTTGAGAGAACGAGATACGATCGAAATTTATCGGATGCGAAACTACGACGAGTAGTTCCTTCTCGGCAACCGTCTAATTTTGTTGTGCATTATTCAGAGTTTTGCAGGGGAAGTGGATAGGATGAAAGTGCTTTCCATCGCGTTGCCCTAGCACAGCTCCAACAGCACTAGCACAGCTCCAGCCAGCGAAATTCCTAAGTATATCGCACATAAGTTTAAAACGGTTGTGACAATCGGGTGAAAACCATAATCTCTCCTGCCGTTTATTTGCTTGGTTATACATATTATAATATAATATTTCAAAAAGATAAATTAAGAAAGTTCCCTAAGCCGAATATTCACTCTTAAAATAAATATTATACGTATGTTTACGGAAAGTATGATTTCACGGATCGTTTTTCCAAACGATTTGAGAATTGAACCTCGCTTTGATATTGGATATAGATCTGAATGGGTTCGAAGATTGATGTGGGTTTTCTACAACTATTAATTAAAAACAGCAGTTTTAAAAATAATTTCAAAAGCACTTAATGAATTATCGGGAAACAATAAAAACGGCGGGACTCATATAAGCAAATCAAACTAAAATTTAACTCTTTAAAAATAGTAAACTAATTCTTAAACTATGATAGTACAAAAGAAAATTTTAGGAAAAAGAAAAAGAATCTACATTGATTTTTTGATATACTTGTTTTGTATTTTATTGAATTAAAAAAACTAATTTAATCTAATTAAATCTTAAAAAAATAGCAAATTCTACGTGTACCTAGTAATAATCGTTTGAAAAAATGATTTTAAAAACTTAGAAATGTCTAAAATAACCTAAAAAAACTCAGAAAACTATTTTTTCTATTTTTAAAATTAAAATTCCTCATTTTTAAAAATTAAAAATTAAAATCCTATTTTTAAAATTAAAAATAAAAGCTCAAAAATGAAAATTAAGATCTAAAAAGTGTAAACATAATTTTACTGAATGTAAACCTAAATCTATTTTTTATAAAACTAAAAACTATTTTTTTGTATTTTTCTGAAACTTTTTTCTATTTTTATGTATTTTTTAAGATTTTTACTTTTGAAAAACTATTAAAAATAAAATAATTAATGAAAAATTACAAAAAATTCAGGAAAAATCTAAAATGTAACAAAGATTAATAGAAAAATAAAGGACAGAACTCAGCTTATTAAATAAGCTGAGAAAAGAGCTTATAACGCTACGGCTTATAAATGAAAAGGAAAATGAAAACTTGTATAAGTATTTAATGAAGGGAAACACTGATGGATGAGCTAATGTAGCACACTTGTTAACACGTATGGCATATAAGAGGGAGGTCGTGGGTTCGAGTGTGGTTAACCCCTTTTTGCTCTTTTATTTTTATTTTTGACTTTTATGAAAAACTAAACACTAGGGCTTAAAGAGGACACAAAATTAAGCTATTTTAATAAAAGGAACATAAGCTGAAACTAACTAATAAGCTCTTAAACAGCTTATCAAAGCTGCTGTATCAGTAAGTGAGCTTTAAAGCTCCCTTTTACTTATTTCCTTGCAATAAGCTCAAATTAAGCTCAATTTTAAAAACAAAAGAAGTTTTGGAAAGCTTGTGATGTGTTTAATCTATTTATGAAAAGAAATTTGAGCTTAAAACACTAGAAGACAACTAAAAATGATGATGAAAGTAACAAACTCAGGAAATAAGATAATAAGCTTAAAAATTCTATATGCTCAATTGCTCAATAAGCTATACTACTTTCTCAGCTTTTGAAAACTACTTTACCTATATATATGCTAAGTAACCAAATCATAAAAACTTAAGTAATAAGCTAGAAATTAAAACTTAGAAAGCTACTTAAACTAAGAACTGTTTTTGGACTTTTTAGTGACTTTTAAAAGCAAATTAAGACTAGCAAAATAGGCTGGAAATGGAAATTAAGCTCTATTCTATATTAAGCTGAGACTACTCAATATCCTACTTGAATTTTAAAGCCTAAAACCTATGAGTACCTAGCTAAAAATTAAGCTAAAAGTGACAGCAGGAATAACTTTGTTCCTGCTGATGCACTTTGCACAAGTGCAAAACAATAGTGCAGGTTACCTAAGGGGTAACCCTGAACTTAGAAACACTCAAGTGAGTGAGGCAAACAAGATTTAAGTACACTCAAAAGCTTTAAGAGCTTAAATCAAACTTAAGCTATCATACTTAAGCTACAATTTCCCCTGGTGCAAGAATACTTAAAATAAGCCATAACTTTTTGATTTTTTTACAAACTAACTTGTGAAAACTCTTTTCCTATTGTTTTTAACTGAAATCAAAGCTGTCTCAAAAGGTTTGCACAAAAACTTTTGACTTTTGATAGTCAAATAAGCTTAAACCAAACACCCCTTTAACTCATTGACAGATTTAATAAAAACTTTGGGAATGAATTCTAACTTATTAACCTATGATACCAGATGATTAATAGCTTTTAACTATCTTAACTAACATGATCTAACAACTA
Source organism: Tanacetum coccineum (assembly GCA_026074375.1). Lineage (NCBI taxonomy): Eukaryota > Viridiplantae > Streptophyta > Magnoliopsida > Asterales > Asteraceae > Tanacetum > Tanacetum coccineum. Next base: position 47,999 of record BQNB010031705.1, on the reverse strand, counting down.
ATTAACTAAAAATTAAAGATCTATACTATGCTATCTAATATTTTTGGTTTTTTATGGTTTTATGAAAAGTTATTTATAAAACCATGATCTAAACTATTATAAGCAAAAACAGATAAGCTAATATGATTAATAAGCTAGATGAAACACAAATAAGCAATAATAAGCAGACAGATTAAGCAAATAAGCATATTAATAATCTAATTAAGCACTTGAGTTAAAACTAAACTAGAATTTAAATGACAATAAAAGTAAAAGAAGACTTACAATTAGCCTAGCTCAACAAGGCTGCTTATGCTCTTAGAGCTTATCTACCAGCTCCCTAGCTTATAAATAAGCTAGGGTAAAAGTCCTTGGAGATCCTTCCATTTTAGATCTCCCTTCCAAGAATTCACAAGTCCAAAAGCAAAGGTAGTTAACTTCTGATTTTAAAGTTAAGGTATATTAAGATTGGTTAAGCTCAAATCAAGAGCTTAGAGACTCTTGAGAGCTTAATATGAGCTTATTAGCTTATTGAGACAGATAGGCTTATTGAAGCAGTTTGGCTTATTGAGAGAGCTTATGAGTTGAAAGCAATGAAAGTTTATGACAAATTTAAACTAAATTTTATTAAAAAAAAGAACTGAATTACATTACTTAAAAAGAAATTACAACTGATTTTAAATCAAAATTACATTAAGCTTTAAAAACTACACTAGGCTAAAAACTAGAAAAGAAAAGACATTTTTTCTGTGTGTGAAGTGAGGGTGCTATTTATAGCACCTGAAGGAACCTTCTAGGCCTGAAATCTTGTTAGACGCGCCCATCAATCTCAGCCATCAAATCAACCAATCATTGGGTCTACATTTTGAGCCGTTGGATCACTAAGTGACCTTACATGGATTGCCAACGTGGCAATCCGTTTGAGGCTCACTTGTGCTTCTTTACTGAGTAAATGTAGAGTAAATCCCACATCCTTGTGTGCTTTCTCCATAGCCACGTGGCTTGAGCTTGAGAGTGAGCTAATGAATCCCTTTGATTAGACTAATTTAACCTTGCTATCTTGTAAACGAGCTCTTGAATTGTCCAAATTAGCCTTTAATTCCCATTTGCCCTTTGCTATTGACCCATGGTGAAAATGGGGAAGACGGGTGAATAGTACCCTGTTCTTGGCGCCTAAATTTTAACTGAACGGGTTAAATTCAGTTATGACTTTGAGATAATGACATTACTAGCCCCTCTCTTTCTTAATCCCATTTGTAGTGTAAATCAGGTTTGGAAAATTGCAAGATTGGTCCCTGTGGTTTATAAAAAGAGTATTGGGCTATGTAAATGGGCTTTTAGATTGGGCTTTTGGTTTAAATGGTATCCGGGTAGGGTTTTTTAGGGTTTTGAGGCCCAATAAGGGTTTAGGGACTATTTTTGGACTTTTCTGAAAGTTGAGGGACTGAAATGGCAATTTAGGGATTTTGTCTTTTTATGGTTGACTTCTGTTGACCATGGTTTGACTTTCCTTTGACTGCTTGACTGAGGGTTGACTTTTTCATGGCTTTGCTTCCGGCTTTTGTACACTCTTCCGTTCTCGTGTCCGTGCTTGCCCGTTTTTGACGGTTTTCTTGTGATTTTTGATATATCCGTACCTGCACACACAAAACACAAATACAAGCATATTGTTGCCATTTTTAGTCTGTTTTGGGTTTATTTGGGCTATTTTAAGCATAAATGGATATGGGCGCGTCTAACAAGATTTCAGGCCTAGAAGGTTCCTTCAGGTGCTATAAATAGCACCCTCATTTCACACACAGCAGAGAAATGTCTTTTCTTTTCTAGTTTTTAGCCTAGTGTAGTTTTTAAAGCTTAATGTAATTTTGATTTAAAATCAGTTGTAATTTCTTTTTAAGTAATGTAATTCAGTTCTTTTTTTAATAAAATTTAGTTTAAATTTGTCATAAACTTTCATTGCTTTCAACTCATAAGCTCTCTCAATAAGCCAAACTGCTTCAATAAGCCTATATGTCTCAATAAGCTAATAAGCTCATATTAAGCTCTCAAGAGTCTCTAAACTCTTGATTTGAGCTTAACCAATCTTAATATACCTTAACTTTAAAATCAGAAGTTAACTACCTTTGCTTTTGGACTTGTGAATTCTTGGAAGGGAGATCTAAAATGGAAGGATCTCCAAGGACTTTTACCCTAGCTTATTTATAAGCTAGGGAGCTGGTAGATAAGCTCTAAGAGCATAAGCAGCCTTGTTGAGCTAGGCTAATTGTAAGTCTTCTTTTACTTTTATTGTCATTTAAATTCTAGTTTAGTTTTAACTCAAGTGCTTAATTAGATTATTAATATGCTTATTTGCTTAATCAGTCTGCTTATTATTGCTTATTTGTGTTTCATCTAGCTTATTAATCATATTAGCTTATCTGTTTTTGCTTATAATAGTTTAGATCATAGTTTTATAAGTAATTTTTCATAAAACCATAAAAAACCAAAAATATTAGATAGAATAGTATAGATCTCTGATTTCTAGTTAATCAGTTGTTAGATCATGTTAAGTAAGTTTGATATAAGCTAGTTAATATCTGGTTTTGTAGTTTTAATAAGTAGATTTAATTTTTCAAGGTTTTTCAAATCTGTCATAGAAAGAAAGGGGTGTTTGGCATAAGCTGAGTTTGACCATCAAAAGTCAAGTTAAGTTGTGGATTTTGCTTGGGTCAGCTTTAAAATCATTTTTAAACATTAGTACAATAGTTTTTAAAAGTTAGTTTTCAAAATCTCAAAAGTTTGAGCTTATTATCTTAAGCTTTGCACCAGGGCACTTTTTCCTATTCCTTAAGCTTGTGAAAATTTGATCTAAGCCTTCCAAGGCTTAGATCTTGCTTGCATTGTATTTTTGCACTCAATTGGAGTGTGTCTAGTGCAGCTATAACCTCTTAGGTAAACTGCACTATTATTTTGCACTTGTGCAAAGTGCATCAGCAGGAACCAAGCTATTCCTGCTGTCACTTTTGGCTTAATTTTAAGCTAAGTAATAATAGGTTTTAGCTCTTAAGGTTAGAGTAGGATATAGAGTAGTTACAACTTAATATAGATTAGGACTTAAATTTTATTTTCTAGTTTATTTTCCTAGCTTATTTTGCTGTCAAATTTCAACTAAGAAAACCAAAAAGACCAAAAACAGTAGGTAGATTTAATTAGCTTTTTAATATCAAATCTTAGCCTAGAAAATTAGGTTTTATTATTTAAATTCATAGCTCATAAGTTGTTTGATAAGCCTGTATAAGCTCAGGATCTGAATTTGCTTATTAAGCATTTGAGCTTATTTAGTTTTTTTAACCTTTTTGGCTTATTCATGAGTTTAGTACTTTGCTACTCAATTTCAGATAGGATTAAGTGTAATCTATAATTTTAGCTTTTCATTTCTAAATCCAGCACTTCATAAGCTTTCCATAACTCCTTTTCTTTTTAAATTTGAGCTTATTGCAGCTAATTTAGTAAAACTAAGAGCAAAAGCCCACTTTCTGTTTTCAGCTTATACATAAGCTCTTTTTGAGCTTATAAGGGGTTTTCAGTTCATATAGCTTTTATTAAGGTTGCTCACCACAACCTGTTCTACAACTTTTCTTTTTTAAGTTTTTCATGAAAAGCACTTTTAATTTCAATCTTATTTTTAAGCTAAAAAAGGACTTTGTGTGAAATCGGGTTGGGCCTTCAGGGTAGTTTTTGAACTTTTTATGTTTTCTCAGTTAGTCCCTAGGTTTGCACTGTTAGTCCTTGCATAGTTAATCCTTAGTTAAGTTTCTTTGTTAGTTTAATAATTTTAATTAATTAATTAGGTTTAGTTTTTAATTAGTTTAATTAAAGTTTAATAAAAAAGTAAAAATTAGGGCTTTTATTTTTTATAAATTTCTGCACTTTTTCGTTTTCTAGTAAAAAAAAATTAAATTTTTAGGCATATATTTTTAATAGTTTTAATATTTTTTTTAAGCTTTTAATTAGATTTAATTTTAGAAAATTCATATCTTAAAATCTAAAAAGTCAAAAATAGTGATTCCTTTTTCTAAAATTTTCTTTTACTTTGTTTTATCTAGAAAAAAATATAATTTCAATTTTTTTTAGGATTTAATTAGATTTAAATAGTTTTTAATTAATAAAAAATTCAAAAAATAATCCAAAAATAAATAATTTTCTTTTTCTTAAAAATTTCTTTTATCTTAATTTAGGTTTAGAAATTTAGTTTGCATTTTTAGGACTTAATTTTGATTTACTTGCTTATTTGTCGCGTTTTATTTGTTTCCCGTTATTAGTTAAGTGCTTTAATTGTTTTTAATTGCTTGTTTTTAATTAGTAGTTATAGAAAACCCAATCAATCTTCGAACCCATTCAAATCAGTATCCAATATCAAGCGAGGTTTCAATTTCTCAAATCGTTGGGAAAACGACCCGGGAAATCATACTTTCCGGTAAACATACGTATATTATATATTATAAATATATTTTAAAGAGTGAAAATTTTTTCTTAGGGAATTTTCTTAATTGCTCTTGTAGAAATATTATATATTAGTATATATTATATCCGCGTATCAATCCATAATAAGTTCCCAACTCGAATTACAGATTCAAAAACTTGCCTTTTGTGTCACTTGCGATATACGGCTCACTTTTGAAAGTAAAACACTTTTAGAGAGCTACCGTGAAGCTTGTTGATTATTAGGTTTAAGTTATTCGATATCGTTTTGTCCTTTAATAAAATATATTGTCTAAAAAAAACCTAAAAACCCAAAAATAATCTTCTTTTTGTTCTTATCCATTTAATTCTTTTCTTAACCCTCTAAATTGTTTAATTCTTTCTTATGACGTCATTTAACCAACGTGAGTATACGGGGTGTGGACAACCATGTGATGGCTTTTACTGTTATATATGTACATGTTCGCAATGTAGTGTTAATCTTCTACTTGGAACTTGTTTAAATTGCACTTATGGTGATGGAAAGCCAGTCACTTGTTGTGGGTGTGAAGGCTAGTTAAGAGGAGGATTTTGTTCATTTTGCGCTTCAGGAGATGGAAATTCATTCGATTATAATCCAAACCCAAACTCGTTCAATGAATCTCAAAATTTTTCTGACTACCCTCCACAACCCCGGTACGAGACGAATTTTTGTGAGTTATGTGGAAACGATACTCATTTTGGTTACGATTGTCCAACACAAGTTCCGTTTAATTCTAATCCGGACCCTTGTTACAATCAAAACTTTGATAATAATTTTCCACTAACTTCACCAAGTTTTCCACAACAATACCTTTGTTGTGAAAACTGCGGGGGTCCTCATGCGACTTTTCAGTGTCAACCGATGAACCAAGATTTCTATAATTCTAATCTTTCCGGTTTTGACCAATTTCAACCCCCGCAGTTTCCCGTCAATTATCCTCCTCAAGAGACAAGTAAAGAAATTTTGCAAGCTCAAGAAGACTTAATGGAAGCTATACAAGCCTTTTTAAAGGAGTATGATCATATACCTCCTAATGAAAAGTGCATGGCTTTATTGCTAGCTGAGGAGAGATTTCTTAAGATTAAGCAAACTATGGAAGAAGAGCAGAATCAACCTGAAGTTATGCAAGAATTGCTTCTTAAACTCATGAATGATTTGCAAATTCTTAAAGGAATTCAACAAGAGAAGAAGGAGACGGCAACTCAAAGTTTTAAAGAGACAGATATACATCTTAGAGAAAGAACATATAGCTTCAAGGTTGTAAACCCTAGTACTAAGCAAGAGTACTCGTATTATTAATCTAATAATATTGAAGCATTTTGTGTTTTATTCATTGTTCATTGTTTAGTACTATTTCATTGATTAATACTTCTAGAGTATTGAAGTGTAGATTCCGCATACACTTTGATATACAAACAAAGTCTCTACCATTGTTATTTTGGATTCATCCAAGGTAACATACACTTTACAAGGTAAAGAATCGATCAAGGCTTGGGATCAACAAGTGGTATCAGAGCCTGTGCTTTGAGAAACTTTGATCTAGAAGTAATGGAGTTGGAGAATACACAGAACAATGCTTTGGCTAAGCTTCCCATGCTCAAACTCGGGGAGTATGAGATGTGGGAGATCAGGATTAAACAGTATTTTCAGATCCAGGATTATGCTCTATGGGAGGTCATAGAGAATGGGAATTCATGGGTACCTATTCCTGTAACAACACCACCAGAAAGTGGTACATCAACAACAACAAAGATGACTGTGCCTGCTACTATTGAAGAAAAGACATGTAAAAAGAATGATGTAAAGACAAGAAGTCTACTGCTCATGGCACTGCCCAATGAACATCAACTTACCTTCGACCAGTATGTTGATGCTCAATCAATGTTTGCTACAATTAAAGCTCGATTTGGAGGCAATGAAGCAACAAAGAAGACACAAAAGGCTCTGTTGAAACAACAGTATGAAAACTTTAGTGCTTCAAGCTCAGAATCACTTGATTCTATCTTTAACAGGCTTCAAAAGCTTGTTAGTAGATTGGAAATTTCTGGGCTGTGGTTTACTCCTCCGAAGATCTAAATGTAAATTTTTAAGGAGTTGCTTGAATGGGATACACATGTTGTAGTTTGGATGAACAAGCCTGACTTTGAGACTATGGGACTTGATCATCTGTACATCAATTTTAAAATTGTTGGAACAGAGGTAAAAATCTGCTGGAGATTCAGCAATGATGATAAAAAACTTAGCATTTTGTAACTACTTCAAGTGCAAGCAGTACTAATTATATTAATACTATTAACTCGAAGTTAGTACTGATACACAATGGTTAATACTGCGATTACTAAAATTTGTATGCTTGCCTTAGTGATGCCACTCAGTATATGCCCTTTTTATCACTCAACCAAAAGGGTCTCAACTAGTTCTTGAAGACTTGAGAACTTCATGATGATGATTTGGAAGAAATGGATTTTAAAGTGGAATATGGCACTACTAAGCATGAGGGCAAGAAAGTTCTATCAGAGAACTAGAAGTAAAATCATCATTGATTGAAGCAATATTGTTGGGATCTGAGATTTGATGATTACAAAACTACATATGCTTATATGAAGATAAATGAAACAAAAAGGACTTAATATGATATGTTGGACTTTGACTAAAACATTAATGTTGATTGGAAGTTACAAAATCAACATTAATATGATATGTTGGACTTTGACTAAAACATTAATGATGATTGGAAGTTACATAAATCAACAGTATGATTCGGTTTGACTAAGGTTTTATTGTTAAACCCTAGCCTCTCTTGTATATAAAGAGAGGTAGGGGTGAATAGTTTGATTTTCAATCATAGTTGAGACTTCTCATGGAGAGTCTAATAGACAAGTGTGTGTAGTGTAATAGTTGTAGTTAACCATTGGACTGAGTCATGAATCATCTATGTGCTTATTAGTTTATTTGTAGTTTGAGGGTAGAAGAAATACCATGTTCATAACAATGATGGTGTCTTATGTAATTTCCGGGCGGTTTGTGTAAGTCTTGGTTTGTTTATCCTAGAGGGAGTTCGTGGTGGGATTCTACATGGGGGCTGTGCGGGGGGCTCGCGAGTGCGTGGATCTACAAGGTATATATCTATGTGTTTTTGGATGGATTGGATCTCGGATAGATGATGAAAAATTATGGCTCGATTTGGGATTATTATGAAGAGAGTTGATTATTGCTTATTTGATGTTGTAGTTGAGTTTCACAATGCGTGTTCTTATCATACCTTTTAGCAGGAGGTAACTTGTTCGTGCTACAATGGTTGTGACCGAATAATGACGAATCTAGGCAAAAGGTGTGTGATCTATAAACTTAGGGTGCTTACTGCTACATTTGCTACTCACTTGAAGGAGTTACGTGTTATGCTCAGTGTCTTCATATAGTGAGGATTTGGTCAAAGAGACTGGCGATCTACTTATATTTTGGTCTTGGTATAGTTTGACATACGTGGATAGTGCCAAAGACATAAGACCACAAGTTTGGGAATATTCTACTTCTTCAACATATGGGGTATTACTCATTTTTCTTCATCAATAATTACTACTTGGAGCCTACTGAGTTCGAGATTCAAGAGATGGTTAGCATACTTTTAGGGGAAGCTTATTGTTAACATGTTTAACCATCTACATGTACCACTTAAGGGGAAATGTTCACAAGTTGCTTATCTACAGATGACCCCTATTGGATGATTACAAAAAGGGGAAGAAGATTCGTGATTTGCAGCTTATTATTTTATGTGGTGGCATGTTCAAGGAGATCTTAAGTCAAGGGGAAGCTTTGAAGATTGTTTCATTCATGGAGACTGTTTTGTAATATCAAATAGGGGAAGATTGTTGGGATCTGAGATTTGATGATTACAAAACTACATATGCTTATATGAAGATAAATGAAACAAAAAGGACTTAATATGATATGTTGGACTTTGACTAAAACATTAATGTTGATTGGAAGTTACTAAATCAGCTTTATTATGATTTATGTTGGAATTTGACTAAAACTTAATGATGATTGGAAGTTACAAATCAACATTATGACTTTGTTTGACTAAGGTTGTTTGTAACCTAGCCTCTCTAAGGATATAAATACGAGGCTAGGGTTTACAGAAAAACATAGTCAAACATATCATAATGTTGATTTTGTAACTTCCAATCAACATTAATGTTCATAATGTTGATTTTGTAACTTCCAATCAACATTAATGTTTTAGTCAAAGTCCAACATATCATATTAAGTCCTTTTTGTTTCATTTATCTTCATATAAGCATATGTAGTTTTGTAATCATCAAATCTCAGATCCCAACAATCTTCCCCTATTTGATATTACAAAATAGTCTCCATGAATGAAACAATCTTCAAAGCTTCCCCTTGACTTAAGATCTCCTTGAACATGCCACCACATAAAATAATAAGCTGCAAATCACGAATCTTCTTCCCCTTTTTGTAATCATCCAATAGGGGTCATCTGTAGATAAGCAACTTGTGAACACTTCCCCTTAAGTGGTACATGTAGATGGTTAAACATGTTAACAATAAGCTTCCCCTAAAAGTATGCTAACCATCTCTTGAATCTCAAACTCAGTAGGCTCCAAGTAGTAATTATGGATGAAGAAAAATGAGTATAACCCATATGTTGGATAGAGAGTAGAATTTCCCAAATTCGTGTTGTCTTATCGTCTCTCCACTATCCACGTGATGTCAAACTTAACCAAGCCAAAATATACGTAGATCGCAATTCCTTTGACCAACAAAAAACTAATCCTCAAATATATGAGACACTGAGCACAACAACGTAACTCCTTCAAGTGATAGCAAATGTGAGCATTAAGCACCCTAAGTTTATAGATCACACACCTTTGCTAGATTCGTCAAGTCTTCGTCACACCATTGTAAGCACGAACAAGTTACCTCCTGCTAAAAGGTATGATAAGAACACGCATCTGTGAAACTCAACTACAACATCAAATAAGCAATAATCAACTCTCTTCATAATAATCCCAAATCGAGCCATAATTCATCATCTATCCGAGATCCAAATCCATCCAAAAACAAATTAGATATATACCTTGTAGATCCTAGATATCAAGAGCAACCCGCTCTGATACCAATTGATAAACCACGATCTAGCCATCTAGGATATACTAACAATGATTAACAAACACGCAGCGGAATAATTAAGAACACAATCATTGTTATGAACAAGGTTTTCTTATTTCATATGAATACTAATATACTAATAAGCACATAGTGATTCCATGACTCATCTATGGTTTAACTTACAAACTATTACAATGACACCACTCTTTGTATTAGACTTCATTGAGAAGTCTCATCTTTGATGGATAATCTAACTATTCACCACCTCTCTTTATATACAAGAGAGGTAGGGTGTACAAGGGAAAACCTTAGTCAAGATAACTAAGGTTGATTTTGTAACTTCCAATTCTTAATGTTTTAGTCAAGTCCAACATATCCTATTAATGTTGATTTTGTAAATTCAATCCAACATTAGCGCTCATTTAGTCAAAGTCAACATATCATATTAAGTTCCTTTTTGTTTCATTTATTTTCATATAAGCATATGTAGTTTTGTAATCATCAAATCTCAGATCCCAACAATATTGCTTCAATCAATGATGATTTTACTTCTAGTTCTCTGATAGAACTTTCTTGCCCTCATGCTTAGTAGTGCCATATTCCACTTTAAATCCATTTCTTCCAAATCATCATCATGAAGTTGCTCAAGGTCTTCATGAACTAGTTGGGACCTTTTGGTGAGTGGATAGAAAGGCATATATGTGGCATCTCTAGGCTAGCAGTACAATATTTTTAGTACTCGCCAGTAGTACTTTGTGGTAGCAGTATAAACTCAGGGTTATTAGTATTAATTTATTAGTACTGCTTGCACTTGAAGTAGTTACTAAATGCTATGTTTTTTATCATAATTGCATAATGCACCAGAAGATTTCTTTAAACCTTCTGTTCATCAGTTTTAAAATTTTTTTTACAGATCATCCAAACCCATAGTATCAAATAGGTTTGTTCATCCAAACTCACAACATGTGTATCCCATATTCCGAGGCAAGCTCCTTAAAATTTTTACATTTAGATTTCTGGAGGAGTAACCACACCCAGAATTTCCGCAATCTGATAACAAGCTTTTTGAAGCCAGGTTTAAGATAGAATCAAGTGTTTGAGCTTTGAAGCACTTAAAGTTTTCATACTGTTGTTATTCACAGACGCCTTTGTGTCTTTATTTGTTGCTTCATTGCCTCCAGATCGAGTTTAATGTAACAACATTGATTGAGCATCAACTTACTGGGCGTAGGTAAGTTGATGGTTCATTGGGCGAGTGCATGTGCAGTAGACTTCTTGCCTTTACATCATTTTTTTTACATGTTATTTTCTTCAATAGTAGCAGGCTACAGTCCGCTTTGGGGTGGTTGATGTACCACTTTTGGTGGGTTGTTACAGAGGAATAGGTACCTGAATTCCCATTCTCTATGTCCTCCATAGAGCATAATCCTGGATCTGAAAATATCTATTCAAAATCTAGATCTCCCACATCTCATCCTCCGAGTTTGAGCTATGGGAAGCGTAGCCAAGATTGTTTTGTGTATTCTCAACACCATTACTTCTAGATTCAGTTTTCAAAGCACAGGCTCTGATACCACTTGTTGATCCTAAGCCTTGATCGATTCTTTACCTTGTAAAGTGTTTGTTACCTTGGATGAATCCCAAAAAAAAACAATGGTAGAGACTTTGTTTGTATATCAAAGTGTATGCGGTATCTCACTTCAATACTCTGAAGTATTAATCATATGAAATAGTACTAACATTATGAACAATGAAATAAAACACAAAATGATTCAATTATTATTTAGAATAATATACGAGTACTCTTGGTTTTTTACTTAATACTAGGGTTTACAAACCTTGAAGCTATATGTTCTTTCTCTGAGATGTTTATATCTGTTTCTAAAGGATATATGAAACTTAACCTAGATCTCCTTTTATACACCCACAAGGCAGTTCCTTTACAATGATGATAACTACCGAACTTTTAGGATCAATTTAAATTATAATAGTATCGATTCCTAAAAATATATAAGATATACATTCCATATATATCTCTTGCATCTTTATCATAAGTCAGCTAGCATTAACTACAGCGTATTAACTTTTCTGTAAGCAGTAATTAACTACATGGCTGTGGAGTCTAGTCTCTACTGTTTGTACTGGCAGTACTAACTCCATTAGTACTGTTAGTTATACCTTGGCAGTATTAACTCTTGATGAAGATTTATTCCCAACAGTTTTGATTGTAGCATGGTTCCAGATTAGAGATAATCGGAATTTGCGGTGGACAATTATAACCATAATGAGCACCTTTCCCACAAGACTTACAAGTACATTGTTGACAAAAGATATCGTCTAACAAACCCCCACACTCGTAACAACAATAATTTGTGGAAGACTTTGTGAAGAATTTTGACTGGGGTCTTGATTGAAGATGAATGGCTCTTGAGGTGCACTAACAATGTTAGTGTTGTCATTGGATGACTCAGAAGTGTTTAGAATTTTGTTTTCATCATGAATTGTATACCATACTTCATTCAAACACTTTCGCACAAAAGCACAAGGTCGACAATATAGGACGACAATCGGGTCTCCACAAGTTGTACAATTATGAGGGGGTCGTTGAGACGAGTCGGGTACGGGAACAAGAATCTTGTCTTCAAGACTCCCTTTTGAACAACCATAGTTTCTAGTGTACAAAGTTCCACAAGACGAGCATTCTTTAATCAAGAAAGGCGGTTCAAACGATAATCGAGTGACGCCATAAGAATTAAACAATATAGAGGGTTTAGAAAAGAATTAAATGGATAGGCAAGAAAAGATGTGTATTTTTTGGGTTTTTAGGTTTTTTTTTTTTTTAGACAATTATTTTATTAAAGGATAAAACGAGATCGAATAACTTAAACTTAATAATCAACAAGCTTCACGGTAGCTCTCTAAAATTTTTACTTTTTAGAGGTGAGTCGTATATCGCAAGTGACACAAAAGGCAAGTTTTTAAATCTTTTATTCGAGTTAGGAACTTATTATGAATAATACCTCAATTGAAGGTATTATTTGTTGGTGTTCTTTTACCAACTTTGTAACTTTTAAATATTCACTAATTAACGAGAAAAATTGAAAATTCTGGAAAAACAAATATTTTTGTCTTTTTGTGTTTAAACTTTTACTTATACTAAAAAGAAAAGAAAATTATTTTTTACTTTTTATATTTTATTTTTTTTTATTTTCTTAAAAGCGTAACTTTCGAAAATGAAAGGTTCTCCAAATCACAATCAACATACTTCAAACGAAAGAATCTTAATCACAAATCCCCGGCAGCGGCGCCAAAAATTGATTGCTTGTAAATCAACACACGTAATAATAAAATATAATATGAAAGAAAATTACCAAACTACCCTTGAGGGACAAGGTAGAAAGGAACAAAAATCTTCACAAATTATATATATATATATATATATATATATATATATATATATATATATATATATATATATTATACGTATATTAACCGGGAAATATGATTCCCGGGTCGTTTCCCCAACGATTTATGAAATTGAGACCACGTTTGTTGTTCGGACAATGATTTGAATTGGAAACAAAGATTGATTTGATTATCTATTTCTACGAATTAAAAAAAACAATTAAAATAAGCAAATGATAACAATTAAGCACGGAAAACACCATAACGGGAAATCAAACTTTACTAAAAAAACGCAAAACGGAACACTAAATGGTAATTTAAAAAACCCTTATTTCCAAATTATACTAAATTGAAATCTTTTCTTTTTTAAACTAGACTCTAATTGACTAAAAAAAAAGTAAAGTTTAAAGAAACTAGAACAAATCCCGGAGTTGAAATGAGCTTTTAAAAAACACGGAAAAATGTAAACTGGATGAACGAATCAGTTCTTTAAAAAAATGAAATTTTGCAAATTAAACCCTACGAAAGAAAAACTAATTTTCCTAGAAACTTTACGATAAAAGAAAATTTTCTAAAAAAGAATTATATTTTTTTGATTATTTTTCTATTTTTTATGTTTTTTTAAAGTTTTTAATAAAAATAAATGTTTAAAAATACTAAACTAATTATAAAAATTCGGAAAAAATTATGGAAAATAGCTTGAACTAAAAAGGACCTACAAAAATTAAGCTTGGTTACACAGCTTATCGAATAAGTTGTGTAATAAGCTAAAACAGCTTATTAAGCTAAAAGAGCAAAAACGTATATAAGTATTAAACTTTGTAAAGTTATAATGAAAAAGACCCCAGGGCACGATGGTAGTGGTGTGTGGTGTGAGGTGTTGTTATAAAGGTTGAGGGTGTTGAGGTCGGGGGTTCGAGCCTTGCTCACCCCCGATTTCCACCTTCCTTTTTTTTTGAAAACTTATAAAAGCAAAGTTGTAGAAAAGATGAAAATAAACACTTTTAATAAAAAAAACTTTTTATGAAAAGCCCTAAATAAGCTGTGAAACAGCTTAAACATGAAGTTATACTTAACTTTTATTTTTTTAGTCTTATAGAAACTTTTTAAGCTACAAAACTTTAAATAAGCTATTGACAAGAACTATAACGCTAAATTTTCCTACCTAATCCTACCCTAATTAAGCTTAAATGACAGAAATAAGCACTAAAATAGAGCCTATAAGCTAGAACATCTCAATAAGTTTATGAAAGCTTTAAACCAACCAACCCTAAGCAGGACTTTTTCTTTTGAGCTTAATTTTAACTAGGCAAATTAAAGCTCTACAAGAAATGATAGCTTATAAATTTTGAAAGCTTTGACTCAAATGATTAATGAAAATTGCTTTTTTAAAACGTTATTGATTAATTGATGAGCTTAATGAAAAAGCATTCTTTGAAAACGTTGAAAATACTCAGCAGTTACTGAGTTTGTTTTGAGTTTTGAATGACAAAAAAAAAAACAATATTTGCATCTTAAAAACAGATAATCAAAAAGAGCTGATTTGAAAGAGTAAGCTAATACACATGAATTAATGACCTTAGACCTTATTATTGCTATGAAAAATCAAATCCTAAAAACAAAAATTACCATCTGAAATTTAAGCTAGAACATGGACTCTTTGTTGTTTTCATTATCTGATGCACAATCAAAATAGGTTATTCCCAATTGCAGCTGACCTTAAGGGTCAAACTAGCTTTGTACACACCAAATGAGTGTGTACAAACATCAAATAAACAATATCCAAGCTTGAGAAAGCTTGGATCAAAAATCTCTTACTAGCTTAAATAGAAAATTTCCCCTGGTGCACAGACTTAAAAATTAAGCTTTAACTTGCTAAATTTTAAAATTTAATCTATGAAACTAACTTCATTACTGGTTTTAAGTGATTATGAAACTGATTTAAGTAATTAGCACAACTAAATTTGACTTTTAGAGGTCAAATATCACTAATCCAAACACTCTTTTAGAATTTTCAAAATCCATTAAACTTATAATATTGAAATCTATTGAACAAAGTTTGAATACCAGCTAATAACTAACTTATAATCACCTTAATAAAGCTATAACAACAAACAAATAAGCTAGAAATCTAAAGTACTATTATGCTATATTTTTTGTTTTATTTTTATTGGTTTTTAAGACATAACAATGAAATCTAAGATCTATACTACTAAACTCAAAAATAGATAATCAAGCATATTCAATAAGCATACCAAAACCTTAGCTAAACAAAGGCAATAAAAGGCTCAAATGAGTTGTCTACAAGCTCTAGCTTATCAATGATAAGCTAGTAAAGGTCCCATAAGCTCTTCCATTGTAAGCTTATCATCCAAAAGCTCAAAATCCATTTAGCAAAGGTATTTAGCTGATTTTATTTGTTTAAGTAGATTAGATGATTTATTTGAGCTCAATTTGAGCTTAGAGACTCAAAGAGCTTGTATGAGCTTATAGGAGCTTGTGTAACATTAGATAAGAACATTTGAGAGTAATAAAATCTTTTAAGGTAAAACAGTTTATATAAAAACTAAGGATGCTTTCATTAATAATAAAACTGATTACAATAGTTGAAATTGAGAGTACAATAATTACTTAAGCTAAAGTTTTAAAAGCTAAAAATACAATTAAGCTAAATTTTTTAAAAGCTAAAAAAACTAGATAGTGTGTGTGTGAATGTGAGGGGCTATTTATAACCTGAAGATGAAGCTTCTAGGAGTCTAGCCCGCTCCTTTATCTCTTGATCTTGGCCCTTGAATTTTCTCTCATCATTGGATCCTTCTTTTGAGTCGTTGGATTAAATGAGTGAGCACACGGATTGCCAACGTGGCATTCCATGTGCAAGACTCATTGTGCTTCTTTTGTGAGTCTTTTAGTGCAAAAATCCATTTCCCCTTGTGTTTTCTTCCGTAAATGTGTGTCACTCTTTGTGGGAATTTGCCAATCAAAACTCCTTAATGACGTTTTCTTGTGCTAACCTGTTACTTAACACTTGAATTTCATGGCCACGTCCTTAATTGCGATTTGCCCTTTAATTATGACTCGGGGTTAAACGAAGAAGATGGTGAACAGTAAAAACCAAATTCCCTGCGTTTTTACTTTTAAAAGGTACGTTTGATTTTTCTTTTGACCCTGGGCTTATACATTGGGCCATGGGTGTGTTTGGGCTCGGGTAAAGTTTAACAGGTTATGGTTTTGAGTTGTTATAGAAAGATAACAAGTGTTAACTTTTTATAATAGAAAGTTAACACTGTTAGGGCTTTAAGATTAAACAACAAAATCTCAGTTTACAACATTTTAACCCATTCTGACTAATATGAAATTTTCATAGAAATTATCCATTTTAACCTGTTATCAAGATTAAAACATTTAGACACGAACAAAAGTAAACGACTAACTTATTAGTTGTAAATTCAGTTTTACTTATTATATTTTACGCCAAATCGTTTCTTACAACACTAGTCGACTAATTTTTAAATTTTTTGCCATGTTAACTTTTATTATATATTTTTTCTAAATCTGATCTCTTCCGAAACGACCCATTAAAATACATTTTCAAGACTCGGACTCTAAAGAAATTTGATGTAAAATGACATTTTAGATAACTTTTTAGTTTTAGCCGAGACCCGAAACTCAACGAGAAATGACGAAAATACCCTTTTTCATTTCTGCAGTAAGTTAAAAATTCAGCAAGAGCTGATTGGAACTTTTAAAGTTTTCTAAAATTTTAAATGGCCGCCAAATGTTCGTTTTTAAGAGTTACGGGATGTGCGACCTACCATTTCGAAGCTAAGGGCGACCTTTATCAAATTCTTTAGCCTAAAATCACTTTTAACAACATTGACTAGACAAATTCGTCTTGCTAATTTTCTGCAATATACGGGTAGCTTAAAACCTCTTCAAAATGCCAATTTCACGCATTGCGAACATCGCCAATGCTCTTAAACTATCCTAACACCATTACTAATCATCACAACCCAATCCAACACTTCAAAACGCAATATGCACCACAATTTATGGATTTACAATACAAGTTTATATATATGCATACATATTAGAAATTTATTAACATAAAAGGGTTAATAAAATACTTATAATCACAATATAATGGGCGACAATGATTAAGCAGAATAAGCGTAAGAGATCAAAAAGGAAGTCAAGTATTAAGGAGAGTATATAAAGAATTGGAAGGTAGAGGATTAGGAGGAATAGGAACAATAGGTTCATCTTAAGGAACGTTCGGATTATTATTATGAGGAGGTAAATTCCCCATGATAATTTGTAATCACGGAAAGATAAATACGTATAAGGTCACTACATAGATAGAATTTATGCAATATATGAATAAATGCAATGCATTAAAATGAATATGATAAATTAATATCGATTTGTTTAAACATGTAAATAATTGACTTATAGTTTATTTAAACATGTAATTAATGGAATAATGATTTATTTAAACATGTACATAAACATGAAAACTTTAATATAAAGTTTTAATTATCGAAGAATATCTCGATAAGAATCATAGTATTTATTTAATAAATACTAAACAATAGTGTATTCATGAATAAGGAATACTAAAATGGTAATCACTTGAGGATGACTTGAGCGGGAACCACGAGGAGTATTTTGCGCGCGAAAAATTTAGAAAAATAAAGTTATAGTTTAGGTACAAAAATGTTTTTGACCTAGTTCTCTATAACTTATGGCTCTTGATACCAATCTTTAACACCCCCAAATTTACAACAAGATTCGGGACCAACAATGGGGTGTTATTAATGAGTACAATAGTCATACATTATATAGAACGACTCGAAAAGAGACGTTATTAACATGTTCCATTCCAAAATGTAAAGATCAGAGTGCAAACGTTGTCCCAACATAAAGACTATTTTATAAAACAAGTTTGAAACGTCAAACAACCGTAAAAACATTGTTTTGAGGAATGGAAAATAAGTGATTTAGCAAAATCAGTTTTTAAGCGCAACTTCATCCTCGTTCCAAGCTCCAAGTCCTTAGCTTTGATTACCTGAGATAAACATGCTAAAAAGTCAACAATAATGTTGAGTGAATCCATAGGTTTATAAGAGTAAACATTAGAACACAAATATTTTTAATCATCAAAAAACTTGTGGCGCAAACAAGTTTAATAGATAATGCATTGATCCCTTTGACGAGAACAATTTAAGTGTGCCCCAAAAGATTAGGTACGATTGCTATATACCTATTAATTCTCTATTCTTCATTATCAATCTCCTTTTATCCTTAGTGTTTGAATTCGTTATAACCCCTGAAATTAGGATCAATCATTCATTGCATAGGCCTATTTATTATACTAAACGCTACCCATCAAGTAGGTTAACGGCTCACGATCTTAAGGACTTTAAGCAAAAGGTACCAAGGCATTAGTCAAACAATCGGGTCTAGCATACGGAAAAACAATTTGTTTTCACTTTTTGGTAAAACAAGCAGTATCTCGTCTCGATAAGGGTTTTTTAAGACAAAACCCTTAAATAGTAAATCGAGGCTTATGAACTCCACCGAAAATACGCGGAAAGATCAAAATGAAATCAATGAGAAAAGAAGGCTCCAATAATTATCCGAGACCTATAAAGCAAGTCCGACTTAGATTACTAAATAAAAACAATATAGTGAAAATAGTAATATAATACTGAGTTTACAAAATCCGAAACAAGAACGATATTGAACCAGAGACTTAACCAAATATTTTTACCTCCAATTTGTACACAACCTGTACTTAAACTTAATTGGAGTGCACTACGTTTTCGCTTAAGGATACTATCTCATTACCATGTGGTCACACTTGCATTTCTCAGAAAAGACGTAGAAACCATGTTGCTTGAATTTAGTCATCTTATTCCATCATACTCATAAACCTATAACAGATACAATGATGGGATTTCCACCCTGGAAGATACTATAAGCTATTTTCAAAAAAGTTTTAAGCCAATCAATCGAACCATATTACCAATCCATGGGAAATTTATTTTTACTAACCATAAACTCCAAATAGAAAGTTGACTAAATTTCCATCGATTACTGGTTTTATTTTTGTTATTCTGGCCATAAATCCTATCTAGAATAGCTATTAAATTGAATCAAAGAGAGAAGTAAATGTTATGAAGTCTAGTCTTTAACCCAAGTATTAAAACTTAAGTTTAATGACAAGAACCAAGAGCAAAACAAACTTTCCCAATAGCCGCCTCCTAATGACCTTCTTGCCGTAAAAAGGCCAAATCTCTCCTTTCATAACCGGAATTGATACAAAAGCGTCCAATTCGTTACATGAACCTAAGGCTTATATCTATCCATCCATGTCTTTTAATCATAGTCCCTAAGCCAAAAATTTTGAGAAAAACCCACGTTTGCTAATCTGACGTTCGAAACACCCTAAATCTACTTTTAAAACACAATCAAACACTTCCAAATCATCAATTATCCACCCCAGCCAAAATATAACAATGTAACACACCTCATCAACATTACACTTCACTTACACTAACTACCTAAGATCAACCATAAAAAGTACTTGCAAGTTCATAAAAAATAAAAATCATGAAACATGCACTTACTATTAATATGCAAAACAATAAAAAGGAAGTTTAAGAAGGCCTTTTAACTTACAATGAGTATTTAAGGAGATCAAACACGAACCTTAAGGTGGTGTTGTAATGGCTGCCGAACCACCATGAACCAAATCAAATCCAAAAATGAACTTTCTACTATACCAACCTTGTAAATACAACTACAATCAAACCCTTATAACCCTTATAGCCTTTAATCAATTAAAATTCTAAAAACTAAAAAGATCTTCAAAATCAAGTCTTCTCAAAACAAACGCATGTTGATTCTATAGTTGGAGAGGATTAGGTTAAGTTTATAAGTTGATTTTGAGTAAAAAGTAAGGGATTCGATGATGAAGATTGAAGGGGAAATGTGGGGATTTTCTTGTTTGCGTCGAACAAGAGAAAAGGGTAAGGGAGAATACTGATGGTTTTTATTTTTTTGAAACATTGTATTAGTTTGTATGTGTGTTTTGTTTTACGACTTATATAAAAAGAGAAAAAGGGGGTGTTTTATTAAAGTATATCCTACTTTACTAGGAAGAATCCTTAAAAATATAAGGTAAGCGATGTTTGAGCTTGACAAGACCGCCTCCCCCTTTGGGGTGGGCTTGGTTGGGCTTCTTGTTTGGCACATCTTGGTATTTCTTTGTTTCCAGGCCCGATAACCTATTATAGTTTGATACTTTTTCTTAAATCGTGATTTTCATCTTGGGTGCAATTTAAAACACAAGAAATACGAATAATGTAAAAACAAAATAATTAGGCACTCAAAGCCCGAATACGAAGTCGTTGATTTCTCGATTATAAAACAGATAAATTAAATTGTAGGATTACGCGAAGGTTTTTCAAAATCGACAAATGTATAAAAATTGATTAAGATAATAAAATGAAATATTTAAAATTTAGAATTTAATTATAAATTCAGATTAAGTAGTGACCTTAAATACGGGGTTTTACATATTATGATTTATGATTTAAATTATTATAGGAAAATGATAAAAAAATTCGGAATTAATATTTTCAACCAAAAGTAACGCCGGTTTTGCACAAATCCGCCGCCACTTTGTTTAACCCCCCGTTTTTAGGGTCATTGAACGATGTCAATAAATTCACTATGTAGTTTTATTATTATACGCGTTTACTTTAAATCGTAATCTTTAAGTTAAATCACGTAAGCGAAAAATTTATCGTTCAATATTAAACGACAACAAACAATTAAATGTTTTGCCTCAAGCAAAAGTGTTAATAATATTTTTGAGGATAATTATTAACTTTTTTCATTTTATTTTTATTGGTTGGCGAAAGTGTTACGTTTAACCGCGATAGAAAATAACGTTTAGGCATTCCCGGAACCACCAAAACTTTTCTACGCTTCAACAAATACCCACAATTTAAACCCCAATAACTCAAAATTTTACTAAAAAATAAATCACCACATTTGTCTATATGGCCGGAATATGGAAGCTAGGATTACAATATAATATCTAATTCTGTCCCAAACACATCTCCTAATAATTCATGGATGTTCTTATCTTTAGAAAACCAGAGATATTTCTTACTAACCCTAATAGTGAACTTGACCACTATTTCCTAAAAACCCTCCCTTTGTCTTAAGACTTCTATGTGCATCCTTTGACTAGTATTATGGATATATAAGGTCTTTACAAGTAAATATACATACACATCACATTTTCAAAAGTGTAGAACAACAAAAACTCCTCTCATTTATTTCCTTTCCTATAAAGCTTGCGGCTTTCAAAACCCTTAACATAAACCATCCATACAAAATTAATTTCTAACACTTACACACCATTCCTAACATCTTTTTTCTAAGATGACCTAAAGTGTTACAAGGAATGGTTAAGCATTTACAAGTGTTGACGTAAGAAAAGGAATATTTAGGTTTCAGAACTATCTAGGGTTTTTCTAAGCTTTGGCAAGCTTTGTGTTTAATATCTAAACAAGGTTTAGATAATGTGGTTCATCACAATACATCAATTAAGGTCATCTTAAAACTCATATATCTTTACATTATGAATTTTAAATGCATAGTATAAGTTCTAAGTAGCAAATCACCATTTAGGATGCTTAATAACAGGTAAAATGACTTTTACTTGTGAACAGTGGTTTTATATACTTTTACATATTGTTATTAGAGTTGTTATTAATCATGGTAATGATGGAGATATAAAGATTTACACCTGTGTTTATGTATAAAAAGATTTATATAAACTAGTAATTCAAAAGTTCACACAATAATGTTTAAGATTAAATAGTAATGGAGAAGACTTGTTATCTTGGGACAATATTGACAAAATATAGACTGATAGGACTTTAAATATGTAAACATGTGATTAATAAGTATTGTAAAAGACTTGTAACAAGTTGGTTAAGCTTAAAAGGTGCAAACTAACAAGTTAAAACATGTTTTTTATACAGGGGGGTCAAACTTCAAAACTTTCTGTTTGAAATTCGAATCTAACATATATATTTTATGATTTTATAAAATAGTACATGTCACAAGGATCGTAGGTAAGTTAGAGAACTCGAAAAACTAAATTATTGAACGAAGGAGAAACGCTAATTTTAATTATACGTTAATTAAAACCGCGATAATAAAAAAATTTTATAAAAACACTTTAGAAAATACTTCTTAAATACAAGGTATTTGTTATTATTTTTCCCAGATAGTACATAAATTAGGATTCCTAAAACAATAGACTCGTACTTTTTCAACAGTAAAGTAAAAGTTATGAATTAGCGAGTTTACGATAATAAATACTTTTATAAAAATAATTTTATAAAAGTTACTGTTCATATCAGACATGAACATTTTGAAAACATCATTAATTTGATAAAACTTTTAATTACGAAGACGTACTCGAAAGAATCACTAAAACGAAGTTAAAACGAATAAAATACGACATTTACGGGTTTTACGATAACTAAATCTATAAAATAAATTATCAAACAGTCCATAGAACAGTAAAAACCACTGTTCATCAGAGGACTAAAAATATTAAAATGTCATATTTTGACAATTCGTCTTAATACGAAAGCGTGGACATAAGAAACGTAAGAAACGGGCTTAAAACGATAAAGTTACGTCGTTTTTACTAATGAAAATAATTTATATAAACGTTTTAACTTTATATAACTATTTCACAAAACGTAATTATATGGTGATTTAGCTTATCTAGAATTATATATGATAGTAGAATTCAAAATTCTTAGTACTTAACGGCCTAATAATTAATTAGAAGCATTCGGCGTTTATCTACGCATTTTCTGTTATATAATCTGATGTTCTTTACTCAAGGTGAGTTCATAGCCCCATGTTTTACATTTAATGATTAAACAAGTTTTGGGGTGAGAACATATGCATATTTTACAAATTTGGACGCTGTGAGGGTCTATAATTTAGGATCAATAAGCACTATAGGTGATTATTTTAGAGAGAGAAAGTAAAGAGAGAAAGAGGAGGAGGATAATGAATTGAAACTTGAATACACAAACAAGAATACACATCCACAAATGAGTGGTGGAGGTATTTAAACCCATTTACAATAATGAGCCATAAAAGCCCGTGAACTTTTAGACTTTACCAATTTAGCCCCTTATGACTTTTAGGAACCTTTTTCTATTTAGCCAATATCTTGTGACTTAATTTTTAGTCACAAGCCTTTTACTTACCCTATTACACAATATTAAATCACTGTTTATTACAAGACATATATCTCAATAAGGTCGTCACTTTTATCAATCCTAACAATCTTCCCCCAAGGGACGATCATTGAGTATCATCTTCTTATTGATTTGCAATTAATGATTATCATTATTCCTAATAACGTAAACAATCTCCCCCTGAAAGGATGAACATCTCTCTTGTGACTTTATCTTGGACTTTCATTGAGAACTCTCTTGTGACTTAGATTCTTTGAACTTTAACGTCTTGTTCTGATTGAGTCCTTGTTAATGTAATAGTGGTCCTTTGTACCAACAATTGCACTTAAGCTTGATCTTTATCTTTTCATTATCCTTTTTTTTCTTTGCCTTTGAGATCTTTTCATGTCATCATTCTTAACCACCGCGAATCCATCTTGATTTGTCTTTAAAGCTTCTAACCAACAACTCATACTTTCTAACATCTTACAATCATCCTCATGTAGAAACTTTTTGTTCCTGATCAACAACTTGAACGAATTTGAGAAAGTTCATTAATTTATCATAGTTTGCGGAAGTGTATCTTTGAACTTTGAGTAATGAAAATTAAGGTATGAATTAACGACGATGTTCTTGTTTCTAAAACGTAGAGATGTTTTGATGTTCCATGCCCCCTAATTGCATCCCCCACTATAGAAATAAACAACCATTCGTATACACATACTTCACATTTCTTCCCCCTAAAATGTTTGCACCTCTATCGAAATATCCAGCTTGAAACACTTCTTTTCCTCCCTGATTTCATTTGATACCAACAAACAAATCATAATCATTGTTACGCCTGAATAATTTCGATAGTGAAATCATGTTGGAGTGCGGTCTAAACAAACATAAGATCAACTATCTGTGCTGAAAAGTTACACAGGTAATTTCCCATCAACATTGTGAAATACTTAATTTAAGTATCAAAACCTTGAAATGTTCCGGCAATTGTCACTAAGACATGCAATACACATAGACATATAAGCGACTCTTGTACATTTTGTATCTTTGAGTTAATCAAATGTAACTTTGTGTCCTATGTGAGGGAATATTTATAATTGATTTCATTTGGCTCTAGACTCGATTAGTACTTTTTGGTTTAATGATCGACAGGCTGGAGCAACTGCCTGACCTATTCAATATCAACAATCTCAAGTAGACGTCAATAAAATTATGCGTTTAATCTTACAGAAAATGAAACAAGAAATCTATTAAGAAACATGAAGTGATGGGAGGGTTGCGCATTGCATTAATGGGTCCATGATTGTCCTTTCTTCAATCCCTAATATCATCTTTGTGAAAATTTGATAGATATGTAATGACCCAGTTTCTTCCTAAAGTTTTGTGGATGACTTCCTTTCTTTTCACCCTTTTACCCATATAATTCTTTTTTCATTTCTTCAAAGCGTCCCTTTCAATGTTCCACCAAGACGTCATTACTATCACATGTGTAATGTTTCGATATACTTCATGCCTTAGTTGACATTATTCCCATTCACATTCTACTCCATCATACCTAAGGACTTCTATTCAATCTATGGAATGTCCCTAGGTAGATCCCTCCGGTTCTGATTAGATCATGGGATAATACCTAACCTTACCACCCTATTTCTTCTTTGATCATCATGAGGTAGTTGGTTGTTGGGTATTAAAATCAAAACCATAAAAACATTTTGAAAATAAATCAAAGTGTTTGATATAAATCAAAACATTTAACACTTTGAAAGTTTCACTTTTTGAAAATACACCCCCTACACATGTGCATCGATATTCCGAAAAATATTTCATTAAAATTATTTTTGCACCCATGGAGGAAAGAATTTGATTGCACTTTGAGTCTTTTAGATCACTTTTGATATCAACGACACTTAAGCATTTATCTTTCTGATCACAATTTAATCCAATATTCTCACCCCTCAAAAATAGCATAACCATATGATATTATTGTATATCAATAGAATAAATGGCTATATGAAGAATTTAAAAACACATTGGAAAAACGGTCTAAGCATGATTATATTTGAACCCTTTTTTGAAACAATTAAAACAAATTTTGAAAAACTATTGTGTCCAAAGTATTCGACATCTAAAACGTATGGTCAGTATATGCTCACGCATCCTTAACCGATAAAATTTCAGGAAACGTCGTACCCGACACAATCTTCACCATTTGCAATTCTTATCAATATAAGTTCAAACTTGACAACAACTACTTTTAAAATCGATTATTAATTCATTTTGTTTCAAAAACAATTTTCTTTATCTACACCACCTCAAAAAAAATATCAAAGAGTGAAACGAGAAGGAGTGGTTGAACACACACTTTGAAAGATTTTGATAAATCTTTTTGAGTAACTCTTGAAAATTTGTGTTCAAACTTTTGTATACCATTTTACTTGAGCTCAAGATTTTGAATATCTTAAATGAAATAGCTCAAGTCCAAGAAGTTGTAAACTTCCCATTGTGAGGATAAATTTTTAATACCGAAAACGTATCTTCCACAAATTCGATACAACCGAAAATGTGAACACAATCAATTCTCAAGCGTTTTTTTTTAAATTTACCAAAAATGCAAAACTCACAACTTCACAAATTTGAGAAATCGAAAATGTGACAACTATGTATCGAAAATGAGAATCCTATGTATCAAAAATTAAGTATTTTCCAATTAAGAACTAAACCACTTGATTAAATGTCGTACTAATACACATTCCATTATTCCAGCCAAGATTTGATGTTATTTCCGAAATAAAACTCAAAGATGATAACCCAAGAATAATGAATACAGGCCCAATACACGTTATAGACTTTTCGGAAATAATAATGAAGCCCACTATCAAAATTTTATAACTCTACAATCTAGTGTATAAGACACCACACTTCACACTAACCCTAGATCATTTCTAACTCAAAAACACACGCTTCTTTTTCTTCACCGAGTAACAAAAACAAACCCTAACCCTATTATCACATAAAAACACAGTCACAACTTTTGTGCTCTCCACCTCACAACACTTTTCTTATCTTTTTGATACAACCTCAGCTACTCATAAATCCTTTCAAATCAATAATAAAAGTACTAACTTCAGCTACACAAAGACACGAATCCTTTTATTTAACTTTACAACTTCAAGATCTTGAAACACGTTCAAATGTAGGTGATCTTTATTTCGTTTTTGTTCTGTTTACACGAATGAAAAGATGGATAGATCAACCTTGTTTTATTCTTTCTCTATCTTGTTCTAATATTGAAAGAAGTTTTTCTTTGATGTACTTTTGTGTACAGGTAGGTTTTAAGTTTTTGTTTTTGTGTCTTATTCTTGTAAAATCGAAACAAAGAAGGACATGTACACTGGTTATTCTTGTCTGGTTCTTTTGCGTTTTCGAATATCAAACAGAAGTTAAGCTTCTAAAAAATATGTGATCTATGATGATTTCTGGTTTTCGATTGTAAAGAACTTGTTAGTTCTTTTTATCTTACAAGAAATTCGAAACCAATCAGAGATCTTATTCCTTTTCTTTGATCTTAATTTCTGTTATATGACTCGAAACAAAAAGGAGGACTTGAACACAAGTTGTTCTTTGTTCTTTCTTTTTCAGTTTTTATTTCGATTTTATATTCTTTTTGAAGCAGTTTCGTTTGATGATGTGTTGATGAGGATGATGGGAACTAAGATTAGACTTTGGATTTGTTGATGTTGAGACAAGTATGAGTCGGATTTGTTGTTTTGATGAAATGGGTTTGCAAGATCTATGATGTTAAACTCTTTTGTGATTTGGATCTTTTTGAGGTCTATTTAATTGTTATTCACAACAAGATGACTGAGATCTTATTTATCTTTAATTCTTTTCTTTGTTCCGAAAATGAGTGTCGAAATTGTTCATGTCGAAAAAGAGTTTCCGATTTTGGTATGACTTCTGAGATTTAGATCTATGAAGATTATTTCTTTTGTGTTTTAGATCCTTAAGGTCTATCAACTTTTTGTTAAACACACAAAGATAAATCTAAGATATGAATTTGTTCTTTGATAAACTCGATTCTTTTCTTTTTCTTTGATTTCAAACTCGGTAAGGAACTCGGATTAGGATCATATCTTTACAAGACGCGTTTTTCAAAAACAATGTTGACTGAACTTCTGAGTTTGACCAGATCTATATTTTTCAAAAACGCGTTTTTCAAAACTTTGACCGTTGACTATCGAGTTTGACTAGATGTAACAAACTTTGACCAGTTGTAACAAACTTTGACCAATCAATTACTGAATTTGAGAATTGAAATAGATTTTACTGAATTTGAACTTAAAAAGCTGCTGAATATCAAAAATAAGCACAAATAAGCAAATTTTGTACTAATCTTGCCAAGATTCTTACGATAAAACCGTAAGCAATCAATCTCGGTTGCATAAAACACAACCGAATTTAGCTCAATAAGCACAAAATAAGCTCAAATAAGCATATTTGACTCGATAAGCTCACTAATACCGAAATAAACAAATTCAGCAAAAAAGACACGAAAAAGTTCGAAATAAGCTAACGAAATACGCTGTTGGAATAAGGTGACGTGATAAGTTGTCCGAATAAGCTCCCTAAACAACACTAAATCGCTCCTGCAGCTCTGATACCACTTGTGAGGTCTTGAATTCAGGATCAATAAGCAATAGAGTGTTTAGTCTAGAGAGAGAAAGATTAGAAAGTAGAGAAAGAAAGAGGGAGGAGGATGATTAGAGAAAAGATAAGAATGAGATTAGAAGAAACTTGGAAGAAACACACAAGACACCTAGAAACCACACCTCACAAATGAGGTGGTGGAGGGGTATTTATACCCATTTACAAGAATGAGCATGGAGCTCTTGTCTTTTAGACTTTAACTATTTATTGGGTCTCGTGACTTTATTTTAGTCACGAACCTTTCACCTAACCTATTACACAATATTATTTCTCTATTTATTACAAGACTTTTATCTCAATAAGATCGTCACTTTTATCAATCCTAACAAAGACCTTACGTTTTCTTTTGGGTACGTAACGTCTTGCATGAGTTTTCTTGTACGAGTTCGTTTGATTTTATTTTGAGTATATGGTTCCTGGTACTTTCTTTCGTTTTCAAACAATAGAATTGTGTTAGAGTCTGTACGGTGTTTTACGATCCTTGTTGGTATTATGGTGTCATTTGTTTGAGTAACATATTTTATAATTGATATCTAATTATAAAAACTCTTTGGAAGTATTGTGTTAGTGTTTGAGAAAAACTGTGTTTAAAATGATCTTTGTAAAAAGAATATGTTTAAATGGTCTATACAAATAGGATATGAAAATTTTTAAGTGGTTTAATAAATTTTATTTTATTATATAAAAAGTGGTTTAAAGTGATTCATAGGGGTTAGTACGATACACCATTAGATAACTATTTCTCTGAGATTTTTTTTTATGACAACCAGAATGAATTTTTTAAAGATTACATTTAAAGACACAATTATATTATTATTTAAAATGATTTTTTTGTTATTAAAGTGACTTCTTAATTTAAACGCGGCTCGCGCGCGCGCTCGCTCTCTCTCTCATCGCGTCGCGCGCTTCGCGCGGGGCACTTTCAGAGTAAAGTCTATAATTGGTATGAATTTCCGGCTTTCGTATTGGATATTTTTTTTATGTGTTCATTTGTGTGGTACGTCTGTTGATTTCTTTCGTTGCGTTTTCACTCGGTGCATATACGTTTCCTTTCTTACAAAGGATTCTTATGTCATTTGATCCACGTCTACTTGCATATGTGAAATCTCCTATATGCATTATAGCCTTTGACTCGATATTCGTTTGTTATCCTATTCGATTGTTCGTAACCCTTGGAGTTCGTTGACGCTACACGCGCGCGCTCGCGCTGCGCGCGAAAGCTTGATGTGCTTGTGGGAATGGACCGGTTGTCCAAGAGGAAGTTTGGGATAGTATGTTATGAGAAGGTGGTTAGGATACCGTTGGAAGGTGATGAGATACTTCGGGTTCATGGTGAACGTACTCAAGGAGTCGTGAAAACCTAAATGAACACAAAGGTAGATGAACTGAAAATGAGTGGTATTTCTGTCGTACGAGACTTTATTGACGTGTTTTCCGATGACTTTGTCAATGACACCGCTTGACAAGTCGAGTTCCGCGTAGACTGTAAAGCTTAGTCGGATTTCAACTATCTAAATTTGTGGATTTAATGGTTTAAATTAATGTGAACACACACACTTAAATATATGATTTATGTCGGGAAGAGAAATTTACAAGTTGTAATTATAAGTAGTCTTAGCATCTTAGCTCGTACTTAACGGTGATCTTATTTTTAAGCTTAGCATGGGAAAAGTGAAAAATCGGGAATGATGAAGTTATCTTTTAGACACTTAATTGTGCTTTTTGTTCCATGATCCTAAAAATTACCACTAAGGTAATGAAAACAATACATTATGTCAACACAAGAAATAGTTGTAGCGAGTGCTCGCTCGCGAGTGACTCGTAATATCATAAAAAAATCATAAAAAATAAAAAATCTTTGAAAATGGGAGTTCAGGTATTTTATAACTTGTGATCTCTTAGCTCTCTCAACAAAAATCTTTGCTACTTTTCAAAGGTTTAGTTTGGGGAATTTTTGAGATATTTGGTTATAAGGCATGTGATATTGCGTGAGGACACACAATCATTTAGTTTGGGGAATTTTGATATGTGTGAAATACACATATCCGTTTATACCTAAAATAGCCCAATTAAACCCAAAACAGACTAAAAATGGCAAAAATATACTTGTTTTTGTGTTTTGTGTGTGCAGGTACGGATATATTAAAATCACAAGAAACAGTCAAAAATACGGGCAACACGAACACGAGCAACGGAGAGCACTGAGAAGCCAAAGATTCAAGCAAAGCAGAAAAAAGTCAAGTCTCAGTCAAAGAAAGGCAAACCTGGTCAAACAATTAAGGCACCATAAAAGACAAACCCAAAAATTACATTTTAGGCCCAAGTTCAAAAATATAACTAAAAAAATGAGCGATAAATTTGAAAACAAGCTTTGATTATGTTAAGCTGTGGGATAAACTATAAGTAACTCACGCTTCATTTAAAGGACTAAATCCTAATTTATGTAGCTAATTGTAAATGAAAAGGACAGCAAGTATAACATGCTGTTAGTATGATGATGCACTTGGCATGTGACACAACAAAACCAAAGTGCAGGTGACTTTTCGGTCTAACCTCAATGAACCTCTGAATGAGTGCATTGCTAACACAATTAAACAAGGTACAAGGCCAGAAAAGGCTTAGATCAAAAATCTATAAGCTAACAAATAAAACAATTTATCTACCAGGAGCAGGAAGGACAGTTAAGCTTCAAATTGATTTAAAAATTGCAAACTAGACCTCAAATCCTATTCAAAACTTAATCAAATAAAGACATAACTCAACTGACCAAAAGAAATACCTAGTCACTTTGGACTATTTAAGGTCAAATTAATTAAACAAAAACCCTTTATAACCATGACAGATTCCACAAAGCTATGATTAGAAAAATTTATTACAAAAAAAAACCTTAACACCAGATTTCTAATAGCCTTATAACATCTTATTAAACATGAATCAAACAACTTCTAATTAACTAAAATTTAAGAATTAAACTATGCTACTATATTTTTGGTTTTTATGAAATTTTTAGACAGAAATTGAAATCTAAAGATCTACATTAACTAAGCTAAGACAGATTAAGATGATGATTAATAAGCACTTAAAAGACACAAATAAGCAACTAGAAAGCCAACTCGCTCCGCGCTCTCGCTCTCATTAATTATAACGAATAGCAAATCTAACTAATAGAATTATTGAACTATTTAGTAAAGAACATAAGGGAATCTAAATGAAAACTTACTTAGCTTCAGCTAATCAGAAGCACAAACTTAATAAACAGCTACAAGGCTCTAGCTTTTCCTAATTGGATAAGCGATAATAGTCCATAGAAGCTCTTCCCAAGCTTTGCTTCTCTTCCAAAAGTCCTACGCGCTCGCATATAATTAAGCAAAGGTTTATTAAACTGATTTTATGATTAAGGTATGGTTAAGGTAAGATTAAGCTCAATTACTAGCTTATAGACTAGTAAGAGCTAAATAGAGCTTATAGGAGCTTATGAGCATTTAGCTTAACAATTGAGGAAAAATGAGAGCTCTTGATTTGACTTATTTCTCCCTGCCATTGTGTAAGTGAGCCCTTGAATTGTCTTATGTACCCTCCAATTGGTAAAAATACCTTGATTTAACCTGTGTGGTGAATTGGTAGTGACGATGAATAGTAACCCAATCTTTGGCGCCCTTTTTTAACTGAATTTGGGTAAATCAGGTGGAAAGTTTGGGGTATTTGCACTTTCAGTCCTTGTGGTTGATTATTTAAAGTTGTAGTGTAAAACAACTTTCAGAAATGGCAACTTAAGTCCCTGTGGTTTAATAAAAGGTAAATGGGCTAGGGTATTGGGCTTTTGGTTATGGGCTTTGTATCCGGGTAGGGATTTTAAGGGTTTAAGGCCCATTTAAGGTTTAAGGGACTATTTGTGTAATTTTTGGAACTTGGGGGACCTTAAATGGTTAATTTTGGGTTTTTGTCTTTTTTATGGTGACTTTTGTTGGTACAGGGTTGGACTTTCTTTGACTAAGACTTGACTTTTTCTGGCTTTGGCTTTGAATCTTTGGCTTCTCTTGTGCTCTTCCGTTTCTCGTGTCCCCCGTTTTTTGACTGTTTTCTTGTGATTTTTGATATATCCGTACCTGCACACACAAAACACAAAAACAAGTATATTTTTGCCATTTTTAGTCTGTTTTGGGTTTAATTGGGCTATTTTAGGTATAAACGGATATGTGTATTTCACACATATCATAGACTTAGTTCCTGGAGCGACGCCAGTTGTGAAGTCTCCATATCATCTAGCACCCTTGGAAATGCAAGAATTGTCTAAACAACTTCGAGAGTTGCAAGACAAGGGTTTCATACGACCTAGTCATTTTCCGTAGGGATGCACCAGTGTTGTTTGTTAAGAAGAGGAGCATGGATTTCATTTGAAGTTAGAGTTGGAATTACTGAGGAAGGAGAAGTTGTATGCTAAGGTTACTAGTGTGAGGCAGTGAAGAATTGGGAAGTACTACCGACACCCATCCCAGATATTGATTTCTTCTTAGGGTGGCTGGTTTACTACCTATGTTTCATCGACAAAACTTTTTTAAGATTGTTAAACCCATTACTTCCCTAACTAAGAGGGATCAGAAGTATGAGTGGGGCGCAGAACGAAAAGAGGCTTTCTAGACTTTGAGGAATGATTTGTGTGACGCTTTGATTAATCGAATGTAGTGGTTGATGCGTTGAGAAGAAATGGAGAGTGAAACTAAGACGAGTAAGAGCAATGTACATGACTATCCAATCAAGTGTTAAGGATAAGATATTGGCTACTTCAAGTGAGACGTCCAAGGTAGAGAACGCGCCAGCAGAAAATGCTGCTGTGACCCCCCCCCCCATAGGACCAACAAATGGAAAAGGGGGCAGATGATGGTTAGTACCTTATGGATTAAATTGTATAGTGAGTATGAGTATGAAATTCGCTACCATCTAGGTAAGGCAAATGTGGTGACTGATGCGTTAAGTAGGAAGGAACGAGTGAAACCTAGACGTGTTCGAGCGATGGCTATGATCATTCAGTATGGAGTAAGAGGAATGATATTGGCAGCCCAAAGTGAGACGTTCAAGCAAGATACCCAAAGTGAGGCGTTCAAGCAAGAGAACGTACGCGCAGAAAGGCTTTATGGGTTAGATTGACATATAGAAAAGAAGGAGGACGAGAGTTTGTACTTTATGGATCGTATATGAGTTCTGTTAGTAGGGAATGATGAGGACGGTAGTAATGGATGAGGCTCATGCATCAAGGTACTTGGTACATCCGGGAGCGGATAAGACGTACTATAACCTTGGAGACATGTATTGGTAGCCACGTGTAGAAAAGGATATAGCTACCTATGTTAGCAATTGTCGGATTTGTTTAAGAGGTGAAGGCTGCAATGTCAAAGACTTTTGGCTTGCTACAACAGCCTGAGATACTTGAGTGAAAATGAGATAGAATCACCATGAATTTTATTACTAAATTTCCAAGGTCAAAGTAGTGAGTATGATGTGATTTGGGTGATGGTCGATTGACTGACCAAGTTAGCTCATTTTCTAGCTATACAAGAAAATTTCAAGATGTGAAGTTGGCAAGGATTTATATTGATGAGATAATAGCAAGGAATGGAATTCTGGTGATGATCAACTCAGATTGAGATGGATGATTTACCTCGTGGTTTTGGCAGACGCTGCAGAAAGTGTTAGAGACACGATTGGATTTGAGTACTGCTTAGCATCCTCAAGCGGATGGACAAAGTGAACGTATGATTCAGACTTTGGGAAGATATAATGAGGGCATGTGTTATTGATTTTGGTTGTAGTTATCATTCGAGCATTTGGTGTGCTCCGTTTGAAGCTTTGTATGGAATGAAATGTAGGTCGCCTGTTCTATGGGCAGAGATTGGAGAGAGTAGTTTGACTGGGCCTGAGTTAGTACTAGATATGACAGATAAGGTAGTATTGATAAAAGAAAAGCTCAAAGCGGCAAGAGACCGTCAAAAGAGCTATGCTGATAATAGACGCAAACCGTTAGAGTTTGAGGTAGGAGATCGGGTTATGCTAAAAGTGTCGCCTTGGAAAGGTGTAATTCGCTTTGGGAAAAAGGGTAAGTTAGCACCGAGGTATGTAGGGCCATTTGAGATTCTTGAAAGAGTCGGTCCTGTAGCTTATCGGTTGAGATTGCCTGAGGAATTGAGTGGAGTACATGACACGTTTCATGTGTCAAACCTAAAAACAATGTCTGGCGGATGCTAGTCTGCATGTGCCATTGGATGAGATCAAGGTTGACAAAACTCTTCGTTTTGTTGAGGAACCTGTTGAGAATAGTGACCGTGAAGTTAAGAGGTTAAAATGTAGCAGAATGGTGGTAGTTAAGGTCCATTTGGGCTCGAAGCGAGGTCTTTAGGACTTCAGGTAAACTGAGTATCCACACTTGTTCGTTGAGCAAGGGATCATTGGGAGTTTTTAGTTAAAGTTGGGTACGTAAGGTTTCTTGTAGACCTTAGTATGCCCTTAGATGTGTTTGTGTGATTTTGGTTAAAGTTATTTTATGAATAAACTCGAAGTCGAGCCGATTTTTCAAAAACGTTGGGCTTTGTAACAACTTATAACTTGGGTTCAAGACAGTTCTTGTTTGATGAGTTGCGAGACCGGGTTGTAAATGACGTTGTTACGCAACTTAAGGTTTTTGACGAGTCTCCTCGATGACGGGCGAGGTTCAGGTAGTTGGATGTTTCTTTTCGTTTGGAGCGGTTATGCTGCTATGCGTACCCTTTTGTGGGCAGGCAAAGTGGTTAGCAGTAAGATATCTTGTGAAAGTTAGTTGGAATTCAAAGTGTAACTTTGAGTTAACATGGGTATGGGAGGACTACTTGAAAGATAAGTATCCTCGATTTATTGTTTGGTAATGATAGAGTTGAACCTTTTGGTTAAATCTCGGGACGAGATTTCCTAAAGGAGGGGATACTGTGACAACCATGACTTGAGCAGGTTAGTCAAACTATTAGTGTTGACTTATGTATCTGTTGCAATGAATGGGTTATGTGTTATATGTGTTTATATGTGTTTATGTGTGTTGTGTGGGATATGTGAGATTTGATAATCAATCCATTGAGCGTGATCGTCTCATTGGGATTGGATTTGTGTTGGATTTTGTCGAGTTCATTTCGTTCACTTTTAGTGACAAGGAAATGATTTTGGTGATTGAAGCGGTTTCGCGTTAATTGTGTAAGTAATTATACGTATATGTATTTTTGTGTTAGTAATATTAGGATAAGATTAGGTTCTAGTAGTTAGAATATGAAAGAAATGAAATTTCAATTTTTGAAAAGTTAGGGTTAATAAAAATAAAAAGTTATTTATTTTTAAAAGTCTAGTAAATTGCGTTTAAGCAAAAAGGTATGCGCAAGCAAGCTAAGGTTTTTATAAAAACTTAAGGTAATGTTAATAATTAAGTAATTAATAGATAAATAAAAAATATAAAAAAATATAAATAAAGCCAATCGGCCGGTTTTTAGGATAAAAGAAAAAAAAGAAAAACAAATCTTACTCTAATTAAAATGGTAAAAGATATCTATCATAAACCTTTTTGTAAACCTTATAAATACCAAAAACCCTTCTCCCCCTTGTTTTTAATTGTCCCAGCCGAATTTTATCATAGGAGGAAGAAGAAAAATATTTTTTTTCAAGTTTGGTGATTTTTGTGTTCAAGATTCGAAGATTTAAGGTATAAATTATAATCCTTTGAGTTAATTATCATTAAAAACATGTAATAATTATTATGATGGATAATTAGGGTTTCATAACATCCGTAATTAATGATATAATAACCTTGTTATAATGATTAGGGTTTAATTATGATCATATAGGTGTATTCGTTAGGGTTTAGATTGCGTTAGAATTTGATTTAGATTGGGGCAAAATTTAGGGTTGTGTTGTTTGGCTGATATCTCAATGATGGTAATAGCTTTTGTCAAGTTTCCGGTGCCTATGATGTAGCTCAGAGAGTCTAGTTTCCATAACATCCGTCCTTGAAGGTTTTTGAGATCGGGAAGTCATTCAAACGTTGGTTGCAAGAAACGTTTTCAAAGCAGTAAATACGGGTCAGATTTAGGTCAGATTACGAGGTATAAAACCCCCACTTAAAATTCTAATTTAACTTAGCCTTTCTACAGGAGTTTATTTCTATGTGTCTATTAGAAATCCCCTAAAGGAGAGCTTCTGATTTGGAGTCTAAGTATGATTTTTAGGTCTAAACGTTTTAGTGTGCAAACAGATCCGAATTGGGACTGTTTTGAAGTTTGATTTTCTTAGGAGTACTTGTGCATGTAAATGGCTCTTGGGAAACATGAGGTAGTTAATATACTCATAAATGATCATAGGTGATTTTTGGTATGAATTATGGAGGTCAGTAAGTAGAGGTTTGATTACGTTAAGTCACGTTAAAATTCTTCAGTTTTGAATAAATTGTGACTAACTAGTGAAACTTGTTAACGAAGTGGTTAAAGTTAGATACGAGTTTATTTTGTTGTTTAGATATTGTGCTAGTTGTTTGTGAGCTTTTTGTTGAATCTTATGGGAAAGCTACAGCAAAGGTAAGTTTCATAGCACTTTTTCTCCATGTTATTTTGGGTAGTGAGAATGATGCTTGTTGTAGTGTTATAATGTTTTTAAGCTTGTTGGGGTTATGTGTATTGGATCGTGGGGCCGTTCCGTCCGTTGCTGTTTATGATATGATATGTTTGGTATGTGGATCCCAATATGCAAAATTGAGGTTTGGAGATGTTTAATAAGACTGCTGAGTAATTTGAGCCTTGTAGCGCACATCTGATTTTGGTTACTTGATTGTGGATATGTGGGCACGTTCCGTCCTGTTGTGGTGTTAATTGGTTTGTGTCATGAATTGTTTTGTAATTTGCTGAAGCTAATGAAAGTTTATTTTGGGATATTGTTGTAGTCGTTAACCTATGATTCTCGTTCATACTTTAGGTTGACGTTTTAAGCTTCATTTTCAGGTGAGCCTTAATGGTGCGAAGATAGAGCGAAGTGGATGAAGTGACCGATTAGGATGGCTTGGAGTTTCTTTTTGCTTTCTGTTTGAATAAATGCGTTTGCATGAATTGTTTAGATTATGTTTTGCATGTCATTTATTGACGAGACCTCTTTCCCATTAATAAAGACACCATTAGGTTTTGGGTATTGTTATGACACTTTGTGTCTTTGCTTTACTTTAGTTTTCATTTTAGTATTCTCTATATAGACACCATGTGTTGTGATGATATCCATTCTTGTTTACGCC
Organism: Tanacetum coccineum; assembly: GCA_026074375.1. Taxonomy (NCBI): domain Eukaryota; kingdom Viridiplantae; phylum Streptophyta; class Magnoliopsida; order Asterales; family Asteraceae; genus Tanacetum; species Tanacetum coccineum. Next base: position 10,720 of record BQNB010031705.1, on the reverse strand, counting down.
TCGCGTTTCTGCCTTGGCGGGGTGTGACATCAAGTATGCTACTTGCACACTGTTAAACAGTGCACTAACTTGGTGGAACTCACATAAGAGGACTATTGGAGCTGATGCTGCATTTTCCATGTCATGAAGAGAGCTCATGAAGTTAATGGTTGAAGTGTACTGCCTAAGGATTGAAATTCAAAAGATGGAATCTGAACTGTGGAATTTGACCGTAAAGAACAACGATTTGGCTGCTTATACTTAAATATTCCAAGAGCTTAACATGTTGTGCACCAAGATGGTTCCCGAAGAGGAGGATCGAGTTGAGAAGTTTATTAGAGGTCTCCTGGATAATATCCAGGGAAATGTGATTGTTGCAGAACCTACAAGACTACAAGATGTTGTTCGGATTGCTAACAACTTAATGGATCAAAATTTGAAAGGTTGTTGGGAATTAAGGGCTTCTACAACTTTGTATTGCTAGTTTAACTTAGTACTACCAAGAGAAGACTTAGTACTGTCAAGCTTAGTTAGTACTGCCAGTACAAATTGTTAGTACTGCCAGTTTATTAGTATTGTTAGTTAGTACTGTTAGTTATATATTTAGTACTGCTAAAGTGATATGCATGAGTTATATTAGGAATAGATATGCATGATCACTTGACGCGTTTTGTAAGCCTATTAGGGTTTTCCTTGGTGTATAAAAGGAACCCTAAGGCATAGATCTAGATATTAGTTTTCATATTAGTATTCATAGCTTTGCATAGCAATCATAGTTAGTATTCATAGCTATTTTGTAATTCAAAATAGTATTCAATATATTGAAAGTTTAGTAAAGATCTTGTTTTACTGTGTCATTGTTCGTCTTAGTATTGCAAACTAGATTCTGCATAGTTTGTGATATTCTCAATCTTAGTTTCTACTATAGTTGTCTTGGATCTATCCAATATAACTAAGCTTTAAACAAGCTAAGTAAAGATCTGTTCAAAAGGGATCAACAAGTGGTATCAGAGCTTGTTAAGAAACTATGAATAAGAAGAACACTATATCTACACAAGATCAAAGAGAAGATGGAATCATAGTTAGAAACTACCCAAACTGTGTCTGCACTAAAACTTCCAGTACTCAAAACTGGAGATTATGATCTATGAAGCATGAGAATGGAGCAATATCTTACTCATACTGATTATGCTCTTTAGGAGGTTATTGTGAATGGTGATGCACCTGTTGTTGCATCAGCTAGTGCTGAAGGTCCTATTCCTCCTAAAACTGCAAAACAAAAGCTGGCAAGAAAGAATGAATTGAAAGCAAAAAGTACTCTGTTGTTGGCCATTCCTGATGAGCACCTATTGAAGTTTCATGGAATCAAGGATGCAAAGACCTTATGGGAAGAAATTAAGGCCAGGTTTGGAGGCAACAAAGAATCAAAGAAAATGCAGAAGACCATTCTGAAGCAACAATATGAGAATTTTACTGCATCAAGATCTGAAGGACTGGATAAAACCTATGATAGGTTTCAGAAACTCATCAGCCAATTGGAAATTCATGGTGAAGTTATTTCCCAGGAAGATGCAGATCTAAAGTTACTAAGAAGTCTACTATCAGCATGGAACAATATTTCCTTGATCATGCATAACAAAGCTAATCTAGATGACTTGAGCATGGAAGATTTGTACAACAACTTGAAGGTGTATGAAGCTGAGATTAAAAGCCAATCAAGCTCAAGCTCAAACTCTCAAAATGTGGCTTTTGTATCTTCATAAAACACTAACAGTACTAATGAAGCAGTTAATATTGCTCATGAAGTTACTACTGCTAGTTCACAGGGACAAGCTTCTTCCTCAACTTATGATGATGATGTCATGTTTTCCTTCTTTGGCAATCAATCTAATAGTCTACAGTTGGACAATGAAGATCTGGAGCTGATTGATACTAATGATCTTGAAGAGATAGATCTCAAATGGCAGGTGGCCATGCTTACCATGAGGGTGAAAAGATTCTTAAAGAAGACATGAAGGAATCTGAATTTCAATGGCAAAGAAACTGTTGGCTTTGATAAGACAAAGGTAGAATGTTACAACTGCCACAAGAGAGGTCACTTTGCTAGAGAATGCAGGATACAAAGGAACCAGGGGAATAGAAATAGAGATAATACAAGAAGGGTTGTACCTGTGGAGACTCCTGCTAATGCCTTGTTTTTCAGGCTGAAGAAGGACCCACGGACTTTGCTCTAATGCCCATTTGTCTTCAGGTTCATCCAGTTCATCAAGCTCAAACACTAAGGTACAAAATTGTTCTAAAGAATGTTTAGAATCTTATCAATCTCTTCAAAAACAGTTTAATCAACAACGTGAAGTTCTAAATAAAGCTAATCTAGAAATAAAAGCTTATCAATTAGGCTTAGAATCATTAGAAGCTAGAATTGTTGTTCATCAAAAGAATGAAGCTGTTTATGAGGAAGACATTGCATTTTTGAAATATGATGTTAAGGTAAGAGATAATTCTATCACAGAGCTTAAAAATCAGTTAGCAGAGGCTTTACGAGAAAAAGATGATTTAAAACTTAAGTTAGAAAAGTTTGAAACATCATATGTGAAGCTACTTAAACTGATAAACAGTCAAATAAGTGTTAATAACAAGTTTGGTGTAGGTTTTGACAGTCAAATGAATGAAAATGAATTGCATGATTGTCATCTGAATAAGAATGAAGTGTTTAAAAGTGCATCTGATAGTAGTGTGAATGAGACTGAAGAGGAAAATAATCAAGTAAATGATAGGTATAAGAAGGTTGAGGAATATCATGCAGTTCCCCCTTCCTATACTGGGAACTACATGCCCTTAAGACCTGACTTGTCCTTTGCTGTATTAGATGATTCTGTCTATAAGACTAATGTGAGTGAAACTATCACTAGTGTGCCTAGAAATGAATCAACTGCATCTAAGTCTAGTAAGGATAGTTTGGAACAACCTAAAGATGTTAGGCATAGTACTCCTATTATTGAAGAGTGGGAGTCTGATAGTGATGATGACTGTGTGATTAGATCTTCAATTAAACAGAATAAACCTAGTTATGCTAAAATCAATTTTGATAAATCAGATGAAAATACTAGGAAATCTGTTGTTGAACAAAACACATATAGGCAAGCTAAAAACCTTAGGAAAAGTTAGAGTCCTAGGGTTGATAAAAGAAATTTTGTTCTAATAGCAGTTGCAACAAAGTCTGGACTAGTGCCAGTTAATGTTGCTAAGCAAAGCTCTCCAAGAGCAGCAACATCAATTAGTACTGCCAGGCATGTTAATACTGGTGCATCTAAACCAAGAGTGAATGCTGCATCACCCACAAAATATCCTTATTTTAAAGCACATTCACCATTGAGAAGGCCTTTTAACCAAAAATCAGCAGCTAAAACCAATAATTTTAATACTGCTAAGCTTAATAATGTAACTACTATTGGGCCAGAAGTAGTAGTTAGTACTGCTGAGGGAAAAAGGGAAAATGTTGTTAAGTCCTCAGCATGCTGGATTTGGAGACCAACAGGAAAAGTAATTGACCATATCTCCAAAGACAGTGGATCATACATGCCTAAAAGATTTGACTATGTTGATCCTCAAGGCAGACTCAAGTCAGTGATGGCTTGGGTCCCCAAGAGAAACTAATTCTCTTATTTTGAGTGCAGGGTAATCCACAATATGCTTTACAGGATAAAGAGATTTTTGACAGTGGATGCTCTAGGCATATGACTAGGAACAAGTCCTACCTAATAGATTATCAAGACATTGATGGAGGATTTGTTGCATTTGCTGGAAGTCCTAAAGGAGGTAAAATCACTGGTAAAGGTAAAATTAGGACTGGGAAATTAGACTTTGAAGATGTATACTTTGTAAAAGAACTTAAGTTTAATCTTTTCTCTATCTCACAAATGTGTGACAAGAAAAACAGTATTCTTTTTACTAAGACTGAATGCCTTATTCTATCTGCTGACTTCAAGCTACTTAATGAAAGTCAAGTCTTGCTTAAAGTTCCTAGACATGATAACATGTACAGTTTTAATCTAAAGAATGTTGTTCCTTCAGGAGGTTTAACTTGTTTAATTTCAAAGGCTACAATAGATGAGTCTAATTTATGGCATAGGAGGCTTGGTCACATAAACTTTAAAACTATGAACAAACTTGTGAGGGGAAACCTTGTTAGAGGCTTACCTTCAAAGCTTTTTGAAAATGACCATTCTTGTGTTGCTTGTCAGAAGGGAAAGCAGCATAAAGCCTCTTGTAAGACCAAGCTTGTGAGATCTATCAGCCATCCCTTATAAATGTTGCATAAGGACTTATTTGGGCCAACATTTGTAAGGAGTATCAATCACAAGATATATTGCCTTGTTGTCACTGATGACTATAGTAGGTTTAGTTGGGTTTTCTTTTTGGCCACTAAGGATGAGGCTAGTGGGATCCTTAAAACTTTTATAACTGGAATAGAAAACCAATTAAATCATAAGGTTAAAATCATCAGATGTAACAATGGAACTGAGTTTAAAAATAATGACATGAATCAGTTCTGTAGGATAAAAGGGAGGGAGTTTAGTGTTGCCAGAACTCCACGACAAAATGGAGTTGCTGAAGAAAGAATAGGACACTAATAGAGGCAGCTAGGACTATGCTGGCAGATTCATTATTATCTACTACATTTTGGGCTGAAGCAGTTAATACTGCTTGTTATGTTCATAATAGAGTTCTATTGACCAAGCCTCACAACAAGACACCTTATGAACTATTACTTAGTAGACTACCTAGTATAAGCTTTATGAGACCTTTTGGGTGTCCTGTGACTATTCTTAATACCTTAGATCCCCTAGGCAAATTTGATGGGAAGGCTGATGAGGGGTTCTTAGTTGGATACTCTATAAATAGCAAGGCTTTTAGGGTGTTTAACACTAGAACTAGAAAGGTAGAGGAGAATCTGCACATAAATTTTCTTGAAAATAAACCAAATGTTGCAGGGAGTGGTCTAGATTGGCTCTTTGATATTGATTCACTGACAAAATCTATGAATTATGAGCCAGTTACTGCATGAAATCAAACTAATGGTGATGCAGGTATAGAGACAAATGTTAATGCAGGGCAAGCTGGACAGGAGAAAGCATCTGATCATGAATACATACTGCTACCACTCATGCTTTCAAATTCTCCATTCTCTTCAAGTACTCAGAGCACAGATGATAAGGATGCTGATGAGGTACCAGACAAAAGAGATGATGATGTAAGTCAAAGAAATGGTCAAGAAAAGGAAGGAGGAGCTTCAAATAAAGAAAATGACCAGCATTTCGGAGCTGAATTAGATAATTTGCTTGTTCAAGAGAAAGAAGGTTATGCTAACAGCACTAATAGAGATAGTACTGCTAGTCCATTTGTTAGTACTGTTAGGCCAAGTATTAATACTGCCAGTGAAAATATTAATACTGGTGTCCAAATATTAATACCGCTAATGATTCAAGTATGCAATCTTTGGAAAATACTGGCATATTTGATAATGCCTATGATGATAGAGAAGTGGGTGCAGAGGCTGACCTTAACAACTTGGAAACCACTATGAATGTCAGTCCTATTCCTACAACCAGAATTCACAAAATCATCCTAAAGACCAGATCATTGGAGACATAAATTCAGCTACTCAAACAAGGAGGATGACCAAGATTTCTGAAGAACATACTATGGTCAGTTACATCAAAAGGCAGAGGAGAACAAATCACAAAGATTATCAAAACTACTTATTTGCCTGTTTTCTCTCTCAAAAGGAACCCAAGAAGCTGATTCAAGCTCTGGATGATCCAAGCTGGATAGAAGCAATGCAAGAGGAGCTTCTGCAATTTAAACTTCAAAAGGTTTGGACTCTAGTGGATCTTCCTATTGGCAAGAGGGCCATTAGAACAAAATGGGTCTTCAGAAACAAGAAAGATGGGAGAGGAATTGTAGTTAGAAACAAGGCAAGACTGGTGGCACAAGGTTACACCCAAGAAGAAGGCATTGATTATGATGAGGTTTTTGCTCTTGTTGCTAGGATAGAAGCAATCATGTTATTTTTTGCCTATGCATCATTTATGGGGTTTATTGTGTACCAGATGGATGTGAAGAGTGCCTTTTTATATGGTACTATTGAGGAGGAGGTGTATGTGTGCCAACCTCCTGGTTTTGAAGATCCACAATTCCCTAACAAAGTTTATAAGGTAGAAAAAGCTTTATATGGTCTACATCAAGCTCCTAGAGCTTGGTATGAGACCCTGTCTACCTACTTATTGTAAAATAGATTTAGAAGAGGCACTATTGATAAGACTTTGTTCATCAAGAAAGACAAAGGTGATATCCTGTTAGTACAAGTGTATGTTGATGAAATCATCTTTGGGTCTACAAAGAAGTCTTTATGTCTTGAGTTTGAGCAAATAATGCACAAGAGATTTTAGATGAGTTCTATAGGGGAGCTCACCTTCTTCTTAGGATTACAGGTACAATAGAAGGAGGATGGAATCTTCATCAGCCAAGACAAGTATGATATTCTGAAAAAGTTTGATTTTGTCACTGTGAAGACAGCAAGCACTCCTATAGAGCCTAACAAGGCATTGGTCAAGGATGAAGAAGCTGACAATGTGGATGTTCACTTATACAGATCAATGATTGGATCATTGAGGTACTTAACAGCTTCTAGTCCTGACATAACATTTGTTGTGTGTGCTTGTGCAAGGTTCCAAGTTACTCCTAAAGTCTTACATCTTCATGTAGTGAAGAGGATCTTTAGATACTTGAAAGGTCAGCCTAAATTGGGCCTTTGGTATCCTAGAGATTCACCATTTGATTTGGAAGCCTTTTCTGACAGTGATTATGCTGGTGCTAGCCTTGACAGGAAATCCACAACAGGAGGTTGTCAATTTTTTGGAAAAAGGTTGATTTCATGGCAATTGGTATTCGTTCAAAAACCTCTCTTAATTTAATATATATATTTATAAAAATACATATACGTATACGTAAGCAAAGTATCATACAAATTATTCTTAGGAAAGAATAATAAGTAATCAACACAGGTATCGTTCTCCTCGGTGAGAGATGAATGGAAATTCACGTTTATGTCGGGAATCGAGCTTGATTATCATAAAAGATTTAGGTTTGGTTTCTAATTCTACTAACGCAAATGGAAAGTAAATTTAAGGCACGCTAATCTAAAAAGGTACACTTAAAACATTAAGCATTAAAATGATAACGGGAATTTTTAAAACGCGACTAAAACCTAAATTATCAAATTTTAACCCTAAAAATGTAAATTTAATTTCTAGCAGTCCTAAATGATAAAAAAATAATTTTAGAAAAAATATTTATATTTTTGACTTTTATTTAATTTTTTATGAATTAAAAACAGATTTAATCTAAATTAAATATAAAAATAGTAAACTAATTATTAAAATTTTTGAAAAATTACAGAAAATACTTTAATATATTTCTAATGTAAGAAAAATAAAAATTGGAAATAAGCTAAAGGAATAACCTGATAAAAAGCAAATAAGCCGAATAAGCTAAAACTGAAAATGGAGGTTAAATATTAAAGGGTGTAAAGGTTTAACAGAAAAGTCCCAAGGGCGAGTTGGTAATGAGAGTGTGTGTTAAAGTGTCGGGTGTGTGAAGGGGAGGTCACGGGTTCGAAACCTGTGGCCACCATTTTTGATAAAACTTTTTATTTTTTTATTTTCTTTTTGAAAAAGCTAAAAACTAAGCAAAAACTAAAAAAGCACAAACACATAATTAAGACTTGAAATTTAACCAACTGTTAAGACTTAATAAGCAAAAAGGATAACAGATAAGCTGCAAACAGACCCTCACTTAGACTTAATAAGCTAAAATAATCTAAAAGAAAGCAAACTTAATAAGCTAAAAGACCTTAAAAGGGCTTTGAGTCAGAGGACTAAAAGACAGAATCCAAGGGACTATTACTTACTTTTTAAGCTAACTCTATGAACTAATAAGCAAAAGGAATAAGCTAAAAAGTGAAAACAGATAAAGTTTAGGACCTAATAAGCACATAGGACCAAAGATAAGCTAACATTACAAGCTGAAAGATTCTAAATAAGCTAAAAGACAGTAGACTAAAAAGCAACTTAAAAGACTAATAACTAGCTTTTAAGCTAAGATTTTAGACTAATAAGCTAAGACATTAAGCTGAAAAGTTGAAAACAGATAAAGATTGACTCTCAAAGAACACATAGAAGCTAGAATTAAGCAAATTTCCTAAGGTAATAAGCTAGAAAAAGAAGATGAAAATGACAGGGATACTACTTTTAGTTTTTGGCTTTTTAAAGTTTAAAGGCTATTTTTAAGCTTTCATTTCTAAGATCAAACCTAAAGAAAACTAACCAACTCCTTGAAACAGATTAAGATCACCTCTAAATAAGCACAAATCAACAATCTAAACAGATTTAACCTAGATTCTAATCCTAAATTTTTCACTTGAAAGCCTAACTTTTAAGAACTTAAATTTAGCATACTAAACTATTTTTAGACTAAATACTTAAAAAGGGCAAAACCAAAAGGCTAACACTTAAATCAAATTCATCCTAATGCAGTAAAATAGATTAGATACAACATCAACATAACTCAAAAACACTAATTAAGACAATCACAAAATCAGATTCTAAACTCTCTACTTGAAACAGCAGACTATAGAACATGAATAACCAAACCTTAAAACTTAGTTTTAAACTTTAATAGCTTTTAAAAACTTATTATTAGACTTACTTAAAGCTTATAAAAGTTGGTTTAAAAGATGAAGTGAGCTCAAACAATGGTAACCTTAGTTACCACTGCTTGTGCCAAACACCCCTTTATAACTTCTAAAATCATTTTAAGCTTAAGTAAGACTTAGACAAACTTTAAAAACTAAAAACAGCTTTAACATAAGATCAAATAAGGTCATATTAGCAATTAAAACACAAAGATAAGCACTGGGAATAAGCCAATAAGAATAAGCAGTTTAAGCAATTTTAAGACAGATTCAAAATAAATCCAAACCAACTAATCATAAAAGCTATAACATAAACCTAAAAGCATTTGTAAAGACAGAATAAGTAATTAGTAAGCAAAAATAAGCAAAAACATAAATTAAGACTTAAAATTAGAAAAGTGAACACACCGTTGCCCTTTGCTCAAAACAAGGGCTAGACTGCTCTCTAGAGCTTATCTACAGCTCCAGCTTATCATAGATAAGCTGGTAAAAGTCCAATAAGCCCATCCTTGTTTGGCTTATCATCCATATTAAGCAATCTACAATAAGCTAAGGTAATTTGAGTGAATTTAGAAACGCCGTTAACATATTTTAGGGAAAGCATTAAGGTTACTAAAAATAATAAGTTAGTGAATATGAGTAAGATGGATATGGAAGTTAAACGTTTATATTTCTCTAGTGCGTTTAATGAAATGTGTAATTTAGAAAATATAGGGGACGGTATTAACGTCCCGAAACTAAAAACTTTCCTAAAATAGAAACTTGCTAAAAATGGTAATTTTTGGTAAAACGCCAAAACTTAACGAAAAACTCTATAATTTTATTTAGTCATGCTTTGTTAATCAAGTCAAAGCACAAACACTCATGGATGACTTTTTCTCTTATAACGATTCGTTCAAGTTTCATATACTTTCTGTCTTTCTAAGACGCGTCATTGATTTAGGTTACAAGTAGGACCTCTTGGAATTATATCTCTTCATTGATAATTATCTCACCATTTGCTAAAGGTGAGTTCATAGCCCTATGTTTTACTATCTTTACTTTACTACGTTGGGGTGAGAAACATTGCTTGTTTTTAAACTATGGATACAGTTACTTTACGTTGCCTTTTTCCTGATTACGTGTTGCCTAAGTTGCGAATAAACCACTAATGCCCAAACTATCATGAACCGTTAATTTATTGACTGGAGAACTAGTTGAGTGAGCGCGAATGTTGTAAATAGATCTATTGGGACTCATTATCCCTATCCGGGTAAGTAGCGCTTACTAGATTCGGGAAACACGAACAAACGGATATATACCATGTCGGATTTCACTAGATGATCTTGGTCAGATACCTCTAGGGCAATTAATATCTTGTTTGGCATATAATATGCTGCATCGAATTGAGCCTCGGTGTCATGAGCTTAGCGCAATAGTAAATACTTTTTATGTAAAGTTGTATCTGTTATAAATGTCACGTGCGTACTGTAAACTTGTGGGCCACTCTTATTACTAAATTCAAACCTATAAATTCACCAACTTTATGTTGACGTTTTAACATGTTTTTCTCAGGTGCTTAGTTGTGGATGTCTTGCTTGCTTTATGGTGTTGCCTTGCATTGGACTAATTTTCAAGAAATATTATCTACCATTTAAACATCGTTGTCAAACTTTAATACTTTTAATCGCTTCCACATATTATCTTTGAACCTATGTAAAACTTTAACTATTTTAATTAATGCAATGATGTTGGATTTTTAAACGTACCCTTAGAGGTCATTCTTTGTATCTTGTGTGGTGTGTATTATGACCGTCACGCCCCCGGACACGTGTTTCTGGCTAGGCCTAGTTTGGGGGTGTGACATATTCATTCTAAATACTAAAGACTACCTTACAAAGTTTGACCCAAAGGCATACGAAGGTATATTTTTAGGTTACTCGCAAAATAGTAAAGCCTACATCATCCTTAACAACATACTAGGAAAGTCGAAGAATCACCCAACGT
>BQNB010031704.1:0-53754 GCA_026074375.1 Tanacetum coccineum | reverse complement strand
TTTGTACTGGCCGTATTAATACTTGGCCTAGCAGTATTAACATCTTGAGCACTTTTCTCAGGCCTCTCTTGATTATCTATTCTACCTTCATCATCCTTCTTTCCAGCATCATTTGAAGGTTGTCGTTCATCATTGTTGGCATTATTTGAAGAAGAATCAAATAGTAAACCATCTTTCCATAGTGGTATTAAAATGTAATCTTGGCTAGATCCTGTCTCCTTATTAGATTGACCTGCACCAATACTTTCTTATGTACCTACAAAATCATTAGAGTTTGTACCTGCAACAACTGGTACATAATTCATTGATTTTGTTAGAACATCAATATCAAATAGCCACTTTGGTCCATCACTTGCAACAATAAGCTTATCCTCCAAGAACCTAACATGCAAGTTTTCTTCTACTTTCCTTGTTTTAATATTATATACCCTAAAAGCCTTGCTATTTAATGAGTATCCAACAAAGAATCCATCATCAGATTTTCCATCAAACTTACCTAAACGATCTAAGGTATTAAGAATGGTAACATGACACCCAAATGGTTTCATGAAGCTTAGAGAAGGTGTTCTACCTCTAAAGAGTTCATAAGGGGTCTTGTTATGAGGCTTGACTACTAATATCATATTCTGCACATAGCAAGTAGTATTAACTGCTTCAGCCCAAAATGTAGTAGGTAACTTAGAGTCAGCTAACATGGTTCTAGCAGCCTCAATTAGTGTCCTATTTCTTCTCTCAGCAACACCATTTTGCTGAGGAGTTCTAGCTACACTAAATTCCCTCTTAATGCCTTTCTTTTCACAAAACTCACTCATAACTCTATTTTTGAACTCTGTTCCATTGTCACATCTGATTATCTTTACTTTCTTATCAACTAGATTTTCTATCTGAGTTATAAAGCTCTTAAGAATGCCACTAGTTTCATCCTTAGATGCTAAAAAGAAAACCCAAGTAAATCTGCTATAATCATCAGTGACAACTAGACAATATTTCTTATTCATTAAGCTGCTCACAAAAGTTGGACCAAACAAGTCCATATGCAACATGAATAAAGGCTGAGTAATAGAGTTCTGAATTTTGGACTTACAGGAGGCTTTGTGTTGTTTTCCCTTAAGGCAAGCAACACAAGTTTGGTCATTTTCAAAACGTTTTATAGGTAAACCTTTCACAAGGTTATCCTTAACAAGTTTATTAATAGTTTTAAAATTTACATGACCTAGCCTCCTATGCCATAGCATTGATTCATCAAGTGTGGCCTTTGCAACAAGACAAGTTAAACTCTCTTTAGGAACAATATTCTTCATATCAACACTGTACATATTGTTCTTTCTAGGAACTTTAAGTAAAACCTGACTTTCATCAGCTAACTTAAAGTCAGGAGACAGAACAAAACATCCAGTGTCAGTAAAAAGAACACTGATTGTTTGATACGGCGTATTGGCTTAAGATCGTGTTACATTGAATGTAGACCAAGGTTTCATATACAACGTATTTGATGAATTTGATACGACGTATTCTTCAATGTCAGGCAATGGTCTTGAATTCGTCTAAGTCTTGTTATACGACGTATATGATCTAGAATAATACGGCGTATTAAATGTCAGGAACAGTAAACTAATTAAATTCTTTGTTTAAGCTCCAAAACACGTCCTTTCCTCTATATTTCTCCAATTGCTTGATATTTACTAAGATTAACAAATATAAATGATTAAGTACCAAATCTCATACAAAACATTATAAAACAAGCAATATTAGTGGGATTAAATGATGCTAATATTATGACCTTATTTGATGTCATCAAATATCCCCCACTTGAATCCTACTTGTCCTCAAGTAGACTTTAGAAAACTTATGAAAATGTATCCAAACCAAGGTCTAGGTTTTACCGTTAAGCCTTTTTTTATTTGATTACTAGCATACAACTTAGCACCTCACGAAGTAGGAGAATGAAAACACTCAAATAACTCAAACTAATATATGTGGTACATCTATATTCGTCAATTCTCGGTCATGCGAGTATCTATCATAAGCTGGAAGGATACACATCTGCACACTAAATCTAAGGCGGTTAACAAGTACAAAAGGGTAAATTAGGTCTTTTGGTTTATGTTTAAATCATTCTTTTCCATCCTTTATCGATACAATTATTCCAAAAAAAGGACAAAATTACAATACACATCCGTATCGACGGACGAGACCATTTGCTATTGCTCACTACCTAACTCGAATAAGAGAAAGTATAGAACAATGTAATCTTTACAATGCATACACCTACATGGGCGACAAAAACAACCGTACAACTCCATAACGATGGAATAGACACATGTGAATGCTCACTCCCTCATTCAAGCAAAACCAAAGGTTAAGATGAAGAAGGATATAGGGTAAGGATCTTCTAATCTTTCACCAATATTAATAAACCAACAAGGTGGACAAAACCACACATACACATCCGTAACGACGGAATAGACATATGTGATTGCTCGCATCCTCATTCGAGTAAAACCAAAGGATAGGGATTAGGCAAGAGAAAAATAATTGGTGTAAAAAAACAAAACAAATAGATTAAGTCCAAACAAATAAGGCATAATGTTGCTAGTTACTTTCCTGACCGTCCCTATAGAAAGACATATAGATGTCTCAGTAGGATTACGAGAACTAATTCTTAGTTGGCATTTCCGTAACGGCCAACTACGATTATTCCCAATTACAACCTAGTGGCGATATTATCACTTGATACAAATGATACATAGATGGTTTATATCTACATACCAAATGAAATTATAACAACATAATAACAATAGTCTGGGTATAATTACCGTACCAATATCCAATACACAAATTTCTACTAACACCTTTTTGTATTTTTTTGATTTTTTTGATTTTTTTTGGACAAACAAAAACTAATTGAACTAAATATAGGTGTATTTTACACCACTCCACTTATGCAATAAGAATTAAGGTTGAGTATGTAGAGTTCTAAATCTTGGTCTTACAAGAGGCTTTGTGGTTGGTTTGCCCTTAAGGCAAGCTACACCCAAGTTTGGTCATTTCAGAAAACGTTTTGTAGGTAAACCTCTCACAAGATTTTCCTTAACAAGTTTATTAATAGTTTTAAATTTTACATGACCTAGCCTCCTAGTTGACTTGGTGGTTTAGGGATTCACTTGCATATTGAAATTCGTTTTAGGGTTCGGTATTTATAGCCTCTGAAAATTGCCCGATATGCCGTATTCGAGGGGTTCGATACAGCGTATCCAGTTACTTAGAGTGGGCTCCACGCTTGAATCTTCTGGAATATTCGCTGATTGGTTTCCTTATACGGCGTATAGCTTGTTCTGGATACGGCGTATTGGCTTAAGATCGTGTTACATTGAATGTATACCAAGGTTTCATATACAGCGTATTTGATGAATTTGTGTGTGTCGAAGCGTATCTTCAAAGTCAGGGCAATGGTCTTGGATTCGCTAAGTATTGTTATACGACCGTATATGATCTAGTATAATACGCGTATTAAATGTCAGAACAATTAATACTAATTTAATCTTTGTTTAAGCTCCAAAACACGTCCTTTCTTCTATATTTCTCCAATTGCTTGATATTTACTGAGATTTAACAAATATAAATGATTAAGTACCAAATCTCATATAAAACATTATAAAACAAGCAATATTAGTGGGATAATTTGATGCTAATTATTTTGACCTTATTTGCATGTCATCTAATACTTACCCCACTTGAATCCTACTTGTTCTCACGTAGGACTTTAGTAAAACTATGATTATGTATCCAAACCAAGGATCTAGGTTTTACGTTAAGCCTTTTTTTTATTTGATTACTAGCATACAAACTTAGCACCTTACGAAGTAGGTGGAATGAAAACCTCAATAACTCGCAGACTAATTTATGTGGTTACATCCTAATAATTCGCTGATGAATTGCTTCGGTCATGGCGGAGTATTCTATCATAGCTGGCATGGATACACATCTGCAACCACTCAATTAAGGGGGTAACAAGTTCAAAAGGGAAATAGGTCTTTTTGGTTTAATGAATTTTATCATTCTTTTCATTTCTTATCGATTACCCAAATATTCCAAAAAAAGTGACAAAATTACAAATACACATCCGTAACGACGGACGAGACATTTGCAATTGCTCACTCCCTAACTCGAATAAGCTAAAGAATAGAACCAAGTAATCTTTACCAAAAGCATTACACCAACAAGGGCGACAAAAACACACGTACACATCCATAACGATGTAATAGACACATGTGAATGATCACTCCTTTATTCGAGTAAAACCAAAGGTTAGGATGAAGAATGATATAGGGTAGGGATCTTATAATCTTTCACCAATAGTAATAAACCAACAAGGAGGACAAAACCACAAATACACATCCGTAACGACGGAATAGACATATGTGATTGCTCGCATCCTCATTCAAGTAAGACCAAAGGATAGGGATTAGGCAAGGGAAAATAATTTGTGTAAAATAAAAACAAAACAAATAGATTAAGTCCAAACAAATAAGGCACAATGTTGCTAGTTACTTTCCTGACCGTCCCCATGAGAAAGACATAAAGATGTCTCAGTTAAAGATTACGAGAAACTAATCTTAGTTGGCAATTTCAGTACGGACAACTCCGATTATCCCAATTCCAACACTAGTGGCGATATTATCAATTGATACAAATGGTACATAGTTCGGTTTATATTACATACCAACTAGTAATAATATTCAACCATAATAAACTAGTGTTTATAGTTACGTACCAACTCTCAATACAACAAAATTCTACACACCACTTTTTGTACTTTTCGATTTTTTTTTACAACAACTAATGAACTAAATAAAGGTGTATTTTTCACAACTCCACTAACATCTTAAAAGCTGAATAAGTAATTTCCGAATCATAATTGTGGAAAGTAGCTACTACACGAACAATATAATACTACGACTTTCACATCCCATTGCATTGTGCAATTTTCCTGACCTAACCAAAGATACGAAATATGCATAGCACGACAGGAAATACATACTTTTACACAAAAGAAACTAACAACCGATTAAGTACTGAATCTAATAGGATAGGCTAAGGTGTAAAGGTGTAACGAAACAAATTTGGGGTGTAACAAAAGAAAGGAATGGCTCTGAGGGTTTTTCTAGGGGTATTTTACTCTAAAAATGAGAGTAAACAAAGGATTTATACAGGGGTTAACTAACCATTGTAGTTAGTTAATATCACATAATGTATAGGCTTTTTGGGTTTAATTTTAGAAATTTATCAATTTAAACAGGTCACTTCATCTATTAAAAATAGTGCTTATTATTGTGGTCTCGGGTAGATATACCAAGTCAAGTTTTAAAGTTTACTATAGTCACCGGCACACTCATATTTTGTAGAATTTGGGCAAAATAGGGGAAACAGAAAGGCTTAAATCATCACAATATCTAGTAAAGGTTATGTGTGCGGGGTACATGCAACTTAATATTTTCATAAAATTTACTTATTTTTTTTAGATTTTGAGAAGTAGTTAGGTTATAATTATTATGATAAATTCAGAAAAGTAGAGTTCTAATTCTCCATCCCCCACTGTGATGTGACAATGCCACGTTGTATAAATTGACATTAATAAAAACAGAAAATAATGAATTAGAACAGAAAAAATCCCCTGGGATTTGCTCGGTATGACCCTCTATGTTAAGTATGTGAGCAACTTTGGGTGTGATAAAAGCGGCCCTGAATCCTAGTACAGATAGCTTCCACGCTTTATTCCATACTATATGTATTCCACCAATTCGTTTAGTAATAAAAAACAAAACTATGCAATCTTGTTTACCAAAGTCGTTTGGTTAGAAAATAAAACCTAAAACTGCACAGGAAATTGATACGCCGTATCGGTGTTACTGGATACGCTGTATTGAGACCTGTAGAAATAAAATCCTAAAACTGGTCAGAGATTGTGATGATCCCAACTTAGATCTATTCTTTAGCTGTAAGATTAAGGTACTTTGGATAAATCCAATACAATACTATGGTTGAAACTTTGTGAATATAATAGAGTAGCGGAATCTACTCTTAATACTTAAAAAGATTTTAAGAAACAGTGTAATTGTATGAATTAATTTGAGATTACTAAAAAGCTCTAATATTATTATCAATAATACGAGTACTCTATGTAGTACTTACAACCTTGAAGCTATGTATGCAACTCTATGAAATCACACCTAACATCATAACCTAGGATCACCTTTTATACACCAAGGAGTCCTTTACAAGATAACTACAAATCTTCTAAATATTTATCTTATACGAATCTTTCTAATAATATAAGATATACACAAAAGAAACTAATACAAATCATATCACACGTCTTTATCTCTTCAGCAGTTGTAATCCTCCATCAGCAGTGTTAAGTTTACACTAGTAGTACTAACTCAACTCCAGCAGTACTAACTTCAACTCTGCTAGTACTAACTAAGCTTGGCAGTACTAAGTGTGAGAAAGTTTAATTCCCAACAATCATCCCCTAAACTTGTGATTCACATTTAAATCTACAAGTTTCTCTGAATTAAACCATATGTGCTAAGAGGATGCTTCCAAACACTTTATCGTCTTGGTCTGTTTGCTTGTATGAAGATTTTCCTTAGAAGCTCACTTGTCATCTCTAAATGTTGTTCTACTAACAGCTTGTTAACCAACATCAAAGTCAGAACTCCTTTTGACAATGGATATTCTTTTCACTTACCAGCATGAAAAATTCTAATCATCTCTCTGTAGACACATGATGAACCCCACAGGTATCATATAATTCTCTATTTCAATGGATAATGATATATCTTGGAATTAAAGGTTTCTTGGTATCATCAATATTAGGTGCAAACATATCCTCTTCAATTCAACCCCATAATGTTCTTTCTTTGTCATCTATAGGTTCTGTTGAAATGAATTCTTTATTTAACCAATTCAATAGCATCACAAGTCCATCCCCTGTCAAAGATTTTTCAAACATATCCTCAAAGAATTGTTATGCTTTGTATGATTTACCAACCCTGATGATCTTACATTATTTTCTAGATTCTTCAGTGTAAACATCCTAGTCTGATTGGATATTTGGACCTAGAAGGCTTCAAAAAATAAACTTCTTCCACTGGGACTACCATCATCATATGTTGTAAATCCTCTTGTGGCAATTCTTTTTCCTCTTCTTCTGGTTGTTCTTGAACTGAATCTGAAGCTTCATTAGTCTTTTGCCTCTTAGAACCTTCATGATCAAGTTCTGCTTCTGCAGCCCTTTCTAGACTTCTAACTTCTGCAGAATCAATAATTGTTGCTTGTGACTTCCAGTTGTATCTTTGATTCTCTTCCTTTATCTTTAGTCTCCATGGGTACAAAGTGTTGACATTCTTCTAGTTAGTTTCAATAATTCTTGAGCTCATCAAGAGAATATCTTTCAATTGCTGCAGTTTATGGACATTCATGTGCTTGATGTAATTAATATTTAATCCTTTGTTGAGCTTGTGTCATGGCTTGGTCCTCTTTGCTTTAGCTTTTTGTGCAAGCAAATATTTATTTCTCTGATTAATAAGATCTACAAGCATTCTTGGCTGATCAACTTCAATATACTTGTTCTTTCCTCATGCTTGTTTCTCTTAGTTAGCTTTCATCAGATATCAACTCTTGATCTAAGGTTTTCCATTATTCCCCAGTAAAAGGATTGAGTCTGCTTCATGAACTTTAAGCCATCCTTTATCTTTCTTTCTTCCAATCGTTCCTCTTGAGTCTCAAACCCCCCAAACAACAAAACCTCCAAAAAAAAAACGGATGCTTTATGACCAAGCCTTTCTTGTTTTCTTGCTGTAATTTAGCTCTCTTAGCATCTTTTCTTCTTCAGATTCCTCTATTTTAACTTTTCCTTATCTTTGACAAACAATGGTGAAGGAATACTGATGTTATCTCTTGAAACCATACAGCAGTATTAACTGGCATTGATGCACCAGCAGTACTAATTTCACCACTACCAGTACTAACTGTCCTTCTTCTTCTAGTATAAGTGTAAACATTTATTTAAGCTGCATCTACAAGAACTTTAGCTACACTAAATACTCCCAACTGATCTTTAGGTTGATCTTTTCCCAATGTAGGAGTAACCAAAGTAACTCCTGCATCTTGATCAATTTCTTCTATCATCCTCCCCTGTTTGGAAGAATCCTCTGAATCCTTCTCATCATCTGAAACAACAATTTTAGCTCTCCTTCTGGAATGACTTGTCTTGACAGTCTTCTCTAACATTTTCACCTTCATGATAAGCTTGGTATAAGCAGCACCCATATTACTTGCTTAGCTTGTTTCAATCTGCCTCCAATATTCCATTTCTTGAAAATGTTGTTCATAAATACCGTCAATTCTTATAGTGTCATAATGGCCTATGACTTCCAAGTTGTGTGAACTCTTGGGAGAAGTTGAAATCACGGGGCGGTGTAGGTACCTATCAGAAACCTAGTCTGAGAACTGGAACCCCCCATTGGCTTTTTGGCACCTGGACTAACACCTGCTCCTATTCCTAAGGAAGAGGCACATTAGGTATTATGTGGATTGGGTCCTTATAATGTTACCAATAGCTGCTTCTGCATCTAAGGCTAGCTGCAGTGTGGTATCCCTTTCCACTCTGTCATCCCACTCCTATAGACAACCTTATCTGGTACATTGGGTATAGGCTCACTAGTCTGAGGTAACTCAGTGACCTTGTTTAAGGCTTGCCTAGGTGTTTGAGTCTTTTAGTGTGATGATGATACAACACTAGGGATTGGTTCTTTATTAGTAGGTTGAGCAGTAGAAGGTGGTGGTTGGGGTTCAGAGGGATGTCCTGAACCTTTACCCTCTTCTGCTTGAATTGCTAGCATACTTGGAAACAAAGGTGTGTGTTCCTTAGAAAAACCTCTTTTCATATTGCTAAAAAGTTTTAGAGTTAAATTAGGAGCAATATTTTTTTGTTGTGGGGATTAAGGAATCTTTTGTTCTTGTCCAAAAATATTTGAATAAATCTTGGATACGTTAAAAATTTATATTTACTATCCGAGTTTTTCACCATACTATCAAAAATAATTTAGAAAGGTTAAAACGTTTATGGTTGTGGCAAGCAAATAATTGCAGTTGCTTATTGCTTACTAAATTGTTCCCAAGAAGTTTTCTTAGGGCTAAGACAATGTAGAATGGTATGGATAAAAAATCTCCACTGAGGGGAAAATTTTCCTTTTTGAAAAGTCAGTTTATCATTAGTTAAAACATATCCCATCAGTGAGAGTTGTTTTTAATTAAACAATTTTCAGTAGTTTGGACAAAACACTAATACCATCTACATCTGCTAATGTATAGATGTCCTCTAACAGATGCTTCAAGTAACAGCGAATTCTTGGCATCAAACTATGGCAGTTATTTCTTGTTCTTTATTATCAACTGTTCTGACAGTAGCAGTCTGCCAAAATGTTTTGATGAGAGAAACATAGATAGTAGGATTCTTAGTAAAAGCATACCTTATATGACTACCATTGAGAAAATCTACTATCTCTTGGAATCCTTCACTCCCAGATAGTTTCTTTAGAGTAAGCAACCATGTTGTTTGTCGTAGGAATTCCCAAATTTCGCCATTGTTGATTAAGAGAAGTGCGATTAAGGTTGGGATAGGTTTGTTTTAAGAGTAATATGTTTTGGGAAAAAATCAATTGAGATTATCATGGAGAGCACTTAGTTTTGATTTTGACTGGACTGAATAAACTTGATTCTTTATCTTGAGAAAGTATTATGAGTGAAAGAAAGATCAAGAATCTCAATTTAGGAAACCTATAAGCGAAGTTGTTGGCGGAAATATCTCAACGGCTATATTTAATTAAGAAAATCGGTTATGCTCCAAACAGTATTAACGGTAGCCTAGCAGTACTAAGTTTAGCCTAACAGTACTAAGTAATGCCTAGCAGTACTAAGTTTAGACTAACGTGCTAAAATAATGTTCAGCGGTACTAAGTTTAGCCTAGCATTATTAACTTTTGAGGTACTAGTTTTAGCCTCCTAATTCCGTTCCAAAGGCATTTTCCCTCATCAATGTTGATTATCACAAGCTCTCTTCTGTGTTTAAACTCAATCGTAATCTCTCAAATTCTTTTGCTCACTGATTCAATCTTTTGTTTTTATTTTACAAGTTCTCTCTTTTTCTGTTTTTGACCTCACTACATCATCTCATTTCTTTTTCTCACTTAAACACTCTTTCTGTTTTTGGTTCACAATCTCTCTATTCTTTTGAGCTCACTTTTTCTCTCTGTCTATTTTTGCTTTCTCTCAATTCTTTTAAGCTCACTTTTTCTCTTTGTCTGTTTTTATTTTCTCTTAATGCTCACAGTATTAATTATAATAGCAGTAGAAAGTATATTTACCAGTAGTAAGGTAGGCCAACAATACTAACTTTAATTTCATCATTAGCTACTGTTCCATTCTATTTCAAGCATCATTACTGAATATTAATACAATTAACCTCCCCTCAATCAATAATTCAGGGGTTAAGTATTCTAATACTTGAAATCAGATATTAAAATCTTCTAACATCAAATGCTTTTATGAGCAAATCTGCAACATTGTTATCAGTGTGAATCTTAATCATTTGAATAAGCTTCTTTTCATTAGAATCTTTGATGAAGTGATGTATAATCTTAATGTGCTTAGTCTTTGAGTGAAACACTAGATTCTTAACTATGCAGATGGTGGTTTCATTGTCAATGTAAATCTTGGTATTCATGATAATTGATTCCATAACTCATTCATTTGGTTTTGATCCATAAAAAAACCTGTCACAAACAGGTAGATGCAGCTACATACTCTGCTTTAGTAGTAGAGTTGGCAACTATAGTTTGCTTCTTACATTGCCATGAGATCAATCTCCTCCCAAGAAATTGACAACCTCCTGTTGTGGATTTCCTGTCTAAACTTGCACCAGCATAGTCACTATCAGTATAAGCTTCCAAGTCAAATGGTGAGTCCTTAGGATACCAAAGGCCCAATTTAGGTGACTTTCAAGATCTAGATTCTCTTCACAGCATGAAAGATGTGAAACTTTAGATGATTGAATTCGTGTACAAGAAACATACAGCAAACTTATATCAGGCCTAAAAGCTGTTAGATTCATCAATGATCTAAGCCATTGATCTATTTAAGTAAACATCAACTAGTCTTCAGCTTCGGCATCCTAGAGCCAAAGGCTTTGAAGTTCCATGGGTGTACTTGATGTCTTCACAGTTGAAAAACCAAACTTCTTCAAGATTTCTATAACTATACTTGTCCGAATGATGAAATTCCATCATCTTTTTGTGTCACTTGAAGTCCTATGAAGAAAGTGAGTTCACCCATAGAACTCATCTGGAATTTCTTGTGCATCAACTTCTCATAAGCAGTGCATAACTCCTTCTTATTAGATCCAAAAATGATATCATCAACATATACTTGAACTAGTAGAATATCACTTTTGATTCTTTTAATAAACAAAGTCTTATCAATCTGACCTCTTAGAAATCTATTGTCTAATAAATAGGTAGATAGAGCCTCATACTAGGCTCTAGGAGCTTGATGTAGACCATATAATGCCTTTTCTACCTTGTAAACTTTGTCACGGAACTCTGGATCTTCAAATCATAGAGGTTGACAGAATAAAATTCTTTTCATTTTGCCATACAGAAATGCATCTTTACATCCATCTGGTATACAACAAGTCTTTGAATGAGGATAGGCTATGAAAACTAATTGCTTCAATCCTAGCAACTGGAGCAAAAACCTCATCATAATCTATTCCTTCTTCTTGAGTGTAACCCTGTGCAACCAGTCTTGCTTTGTTTCTGATTACAATTCCTCTCTCATCTTTCTTGTTTCTGTACACCCATTTAGTTCCAATGGCCCTCTTTCCAACTCAACCAAAGTCCAAACCTTCTGCAATTTAAACTGTAGAAGCTCATTCTGCATTGCTTCTATCCAGGTTGGATCTGTCAAAGCTTGAATCACCTTCTTGGGTTCTACTTGTGATAGAAAACAAGCAAATAGACAATTTTAAAGGTCTTCATGAGTTTTCCCTTCATAAACAGCACTAATAAACCCTCAGTTCAATTGTAGTCCTTGTCATTCTCCTTGTTTGTACACTAGACTGCACATCTCTAATCACATAATCAAGTGAATGATCTTTATGGATTCTTGTATTTAGAGTAGTGGGAACTAGATATGTGTTAGTAATGTTGCTCACATCTAATTCTGTTTCATCGCCAAAGAAATCAGCATGTGTGGCTTCAAGTGGAGTAGTAGTAACTGGTTGACTAGCATCATTGGTATTCGCTATTTTATACATATCTTTTACCTTGAAAACGACCCCATAAGACCAAAAACATAATTAAAATGGCAAATATATGTTTGTTTTTGTATTTTTTATGTGCAGGTACGGATATCAAGAAAAGGACAAAATAAAGACAAAACCGGACAAAACTGAGCATGGGATCGGAAAGAGTGCGAGAAAACGAGTCTAAGGGTGCCTTCGAATTTTATTGGGCCAACCCGTATCCCACTCTATGGGCCGGGCCAGCCCATGTTATTTATTAAGCCCAAGTTTAGTCTCATTTACATTTTCTATTATTGGACACATAAAAGAATTGAAGCAACAAAGCCTCACGTTCATGGTTAAAAAATTCAAGATACTACATGTGAATTCCCACTATCTTGGAAGGGCGAATTGAATGTTTACACATGGCTTGGGACTTTGATATTTTTTTTGACTAACTTTTCATTTGAAAGCATGAAATGGAATGAAGTTTATTGCAATGAAGCCTCACGTACTCAGTAATAAAATCAAATGTGCCCACGTGACATCCACTTTAAGGGAAAATGAGCGTATGAAAATGGAGGCACTGGCGATGGTTATATGATTTGAAAATTGTGTTTGAAGAATAAGGAAATGAATCAATGGCTCAAATCATGCGTATGATTGAAGCTGATGCCATTGGAACGTGGAGGCTTCACCAGTCTGATTCATCCTTTGCAAATGACCCATCATGTGATACCGAATAAATGCCAATGATTGGCTACATCATCACCTAATGATTAGACATAAATTACAATTTCACCCCTTTGGCCCCTATTTAATACAACACGCTCCCCCTCACTTGTACCAGCTTTTCCTTTATTTTTTCTTAGTTTAGTTTAGATTTTTTAGCTTATTTCAAATATGTAATTGCTTATTTTATTTTATTTGCTTATTGTACTCAGATTTTGTCACAAACTTATTGTTAAGAAATGAAGATTATGTTTGTTTGCTTATTGTTAGGGCTTGTTTCTACTCTTTCTCTTTTCTTTACTTATTAACTTTTCTAGTATATAAGCTTTTTCTTAGGCTATGTTGGCTGAGCTTATTTGCCAGCTTATTTCGAACAAGAAATAAACCGAATAAGCTTCATAAGAGTTTATACGATTTATAACTTTTGTACTAAATAAGTTTTGGTCCATAAGATTTAATAACAAGCTTAGATCTAGTTTTAGTTTTTAAACTACCTTATTGTTCTCAAAAGTTTTTTTTTTTAAAATAGTTTTTTTTTACTTGGTAATTGCTTATAGTTTAAGGAAGTTTATTTTAAAGAAAAATCAAACTTATTTGTTTAATAGAATGATGGATGACTTGGTTTTTAATAGGAATTTTAAGTTGAATTGGGCTTGCGTTTTGCCTATAGAATTAAATTAAGACTTCCGTTTCTGTTTGGACCATAGGTAAAAATTGGATTTGGGATAGTGTCTCATGGGACCAGATAGTTTATTAGCTAATTTGTAATTGACTTTCATGCTTATTAAGTTGATTGGGATCTATGTCTTGCTTAATTAATTTTCGGCTTATTAAGTACCTTTTTTGTATTGAGTGCAAATTAAAGCTTAATCTAGAATTTCTTTAGAAACTTGTAACTAGAATTCGACCCAATTTTAAGTCATCCATTATCTTGGCTGCGTTTGGTCTATAGAATTGTAATTGGGTCATGATTTAAGTATTAGGTTTTAGTTGATTAGAAATGGGCCTTGTCAAGATTTGTTTAGGTGAAAGGCATGTTTGGTTCGTTAACAGATAGGCGCTACTTTTGTTTTAAATATAATTCGATATTAACTGTTTTTATATAATAACAGTTTATGTTTATTGCTTTTGTTACCGGTCTACTCATGAGGCGTGGAGCTTAAGAGTTTATTTAGCTAGACCGACTTTGATAGTTGTTTTAGTTAAATAAATCGGGTGGTATTCGTTTAATTGCGGGTCTCCAATTCGGTTCCATTTTCTACCTTTTTCAATTAATTAGTGTAGTTTTTATTTTATCATTTTATAATATTGTTTTGATTTTTGCCATGCTTAGTGTAGATTAATTTTTTTTATTTTTAAATGCTATGTTTAATTTCATTATGAGTAGTGAGTAGTTTTCTTATGTTTGTAAGTGATTTAGTGATTTGAAATTTACGTGCGTTTAAATTGGTGTTTATATATAATTATTAGTCATTACATTTTTCTTTCGATTTACATTCTGTCATTTAATTTTAGTCCCTTTAAATACTTGTCATTTATTTTAAAAAACATTTACTTTATTGTATATAATTTCTTAAACATGTTTTCTAAAGATTTTAATTTGTTAGACCTAAACCCGCACTTAATGAACATTTCACGTCACTTAGCAAGCATATTTGTCATTTATATCTTTTAGCTTAATTTTAGTATAATCTTGTAGTTTTAAATTTTAGAATTAATTTTAGTTTAATTTTTAGTTTAAAAAATTAAATAATAATAATAATATAGTTTAAAACCAAAAGTTTAGCTTCCCTTTTATATGCTTTCTCTTTTAGTAGATTTAGAAAACCAAATCAAAAACTTTTATGCTATTCAAGCTCGATTTACAACTTGAACGTAGATTTCCATTCACCTCTCGTCGAGGAAACGACCCGGAAGGTTTTTGAGATATCGCTTTGGTTAAAAGTGAATTTCTAGAACCCGACGGTAATACTATACTATACTATTATTGGCCTATCCTTATTATTACGTATTTATATATTATATATATATTTTATACGTGTTAATTTGGACGGATCAGTTTTTGGCGCCGTTGCCGGGGAGAGGTGTAGCGATTTCTACGGGATTGTTCGTGTTCGAGCCTTGAAGATCCTTTCTTCGGAAAGTTTATTTTCGTTCTTATAAAAATATAAAAATCCAAAAATATTTTTCTTCTTATTTTATTTTTATTTTTCCTTTATAAATATTAAAAAACCAAAAATATTTTTCTTTTATCTTAAAAACAAAAATCAAAAAATATTTTTATTTAATTTTCTTTAATAAAATATAATATATTATATATATATATATATATATATATATATATATATATATATATATCAATATATATATATATATATATATATATATATATATATATACATCATAAAATATTTTCTTTCTCTATTTTAATTTCTTTTATTTGTATTATTTTCAAAAGCTAAAATATTCTTCTTTATCTTCTATATCCGTTTAATTTTTTCTCTCATCCTAATTCGTTTAATTCTTGACATGTCTTACAACGGACTTTGTTGCTATTTATGCGGGTGATGTTAGTTGGTATACTTTGTCATCGATGCCTCGTGCGGATGGTGTGGAATAAGCTTGATGATGGATTTTGTTCTATTGGCTTCTTAAGCTGAATATTCATTTGGCTTATGATCTAAACCCGAATTCTTTCGATAATTCTCCAAAATTTTCTTACCCACCTCCACAACCCCAGTTCGAGACATATTCGTGCGAGTTATGTGGGAACGATTCTCACTACGGTTATGATTGTCCATCACGAGTCCCGCTTGTCTATGAGCCGGAACCGTGTTACAATCAAAACTTTAGTGATAATTATTATCCACAAAATTCACCGAGTTTTTCTCAACAATATCTTTGTTATGCTTATTGCGGGGGTCCTCACTTTGATTATCAATGTCAACCGATTAATGAAACTTTTGATGAACCTAATCCGAGTTATGATTCTTCCGGTTTTGACCAACCACAACCCCCGCAAGACTTCGTCGATAGTCAAGGAATTCTACAAGCCCTTAATAAAATGCAAGAAGAACTTGAAGAAATAAAACGAGATCGAAGAAAGAAAAAAGAGGATATGAGTATCGAGGAAATGAGGCATGAGCGCAATTGGTTGATTACAAAATTAAAGAAATCATAAATGATTTGGGTTATAAAAGATTTCGAGGCGAGAAGATTGATGAAGAATACGAGAGAGATTGTGAGATTAGAATTCGAAAACTCAAGCAAGATTTTAATGGGGAATATGGTGGCCAGCGAAGTCGAAAAAAGGAGCAAGCTTACAGTGAAGAACAATTTCTGCTGCCTGTAGATCGTTTGCTTTATATTCCTTTTGTCGGTCAAGATGATTTTATTCCTTTAGGGATATTTTGCTCGATATTCTTCTTCTAAACCAAATTACACCCAAACTTACCGATCGAGGAGCCCGATAATTCTCGTAAGTCATGGGGCAAACGAACATCTCGACACTACTCATAGTATGAGAACCTTGTCCAATCCAAGTGAGTTCGGAGGGTATTTCCGACGATACGAGTGATGTGCCTAATTGTGATAATAATCGTGTTAATGTTGAAATTGATTTTGTGGAATCTTTGATTGACCGTGATACTTCGATTGTTCATTCTTCTAAGATTGACCCTATTCTCGAGGAGTTCGCCGGTGACTTGGCTCATATTGCTCTAATTTCACCGGAAATTGTTGAAGCCAATTTTGATCCAAATGATGATACTTCGCATGATGACGATGATTTTGAGGACATCGAGTATGTTATCTTAGAGGAGGTGAATAATGTTGACCAAGAAGAGAATTGTTTAGATTTAGAAGATATTTTTTAAATCCAAGACGTTATTCTTCGTGAGAAATTATTAAACGTCCATCGTCTTATTTCTAATATCGAATCTTTAAAAGTTAACTCTACTCCGGATCGTGTGCTCGAGTCTCCTTCTCCATTTCCTATCCCCGTCGTGGATAGTGATGCGTTCTTTGAGGAGTCCGATACTTCTCTTTCTCATTTGGATAATTCTTTACCCGAATTCGAGACTTTTAGCAATCATACGGAAGAGACAAGAAGTGGCAGTACCACTACTCATGCTAATTACTCTCTTCCAGAGTATGATTCGTTTCTTTTTTTAGATTGAGCTCGATCAGGAGGGGTTGAATTAACATTGATAATTCAAATAAACACTCTTTTGGAGCTACCCGAGTTGAATCATATTCATATTCAGATCCGTCATTTCTCGACCTCGTCGGAACCACCGGATGTTGAGATTTGCTTACATTTTGAGCCTGATGTTCCCGTGATTGATATTTTTAATGAGCTTAATGAAGACCAAAGGGGAAGTGAGATTTGATTTTTTCTCAAAACTATTGGTGATGACGATTCTTCACATTTATCATTCGGGACTTTTCTCACGTTTCTCACCTACCCCAAGGTTTCTCCTTTATCTTGCTCCATCGGGAGTGAAGATACCATTTTTGACCCCGCGAATCTCCACTTAGAGCCGGTGTCATCTCATCGGGATGGAACTTTCTTGTGCTTTAATATTTATCCAAACATTGATGAAAGCCCGATTGAGATTTTCTTTTTGCTTCCCCAAGGACCAATGATGTCTGGGGTCGAGTCAGCTCGTGATCAGTAACAAAAAAACATGATTTTCTATTTCTTATCTATTTTCTAACAACTAATGGAGGGGGCTTGCCTTTCCTTTCTCGTGTTTCGTGTTTTGTTGGTTTGTGTTGTTTTGTCCAGGATTACCCAGATTTTGAAGACTCTCGTGCTCTTGGTTTTGTCCATTTATTCGAGCTTCATATCCTCAGCTTCATTTAGGGAATTCCATATCCTAATCTTATCGATTACCCCTTTATATATTAAGATTATGCTTTGAAATTAGTATGGGGGTATTAATATCACATTGAGGACAATGTGTAATTTTAGTATGGAGGGTATCTATCAATTTGATTATGCTGCAGCCGTTGTTCTCACGTACTGTTTTTCCACCAAATATGTGATTTTATGTGAAAAATTGCAATATTTTAATTTTTGTGCATAAAAGTGAAAAATATGAAAAATAATGAATGTATATGTGTGTTGACACAATTTAAAGGTGAGTTCGAGGAAATAAATTTTGACCCGATCGGGATTTGAAAACCTTAGCATTTTTCCTTAACATTTAACGATGATAGTTGTGCTGTCTCAAGTAGATTTTAAACATGCTAGACTTGATTTGTTATTAACGTAAAAGAAGACTTGTGCTAATCTCATGTAGATTTTAAATATGCCGAGTTGGAATTTATATGGCTAAGCGTTCGCGAGTCTCTTTCTTAGAGATTTTAAATTGCGAAGAACGAGAAATGATAGTGTTATTTATAAGTCATGACATTAAACGTAGAATAGTTGGTTTTCTTTCAAGCTCATAAGTGTTAATTGTGGCTTTTTCTCCCATTAGCTTGTTTCACCTTTATATATAATTGTTTAATAAATAGAGTTGTGCGGTTTTTTTGGTTAATAATTAGTTAATAGAAGTTTTCTTTAGTTCCTTTGTGATTAAGATGAGTACACATCAGGAATACTTAATTTGGCATACTATATGTATCACATTAATAAATATTTTGCTTATTCCTTAAAGAGCCTTAGGGTATATGGGATAAGTAGAATTTAATAAGTGAAATTATAGCCTTATTCATTCCTTAAAGAGCCTTAGGGTATATGGAATGGATATTGTTGCTTAATTTTTGCTTTAGTCGTTCCTTAAAGAGCCTTAGGGTATATGGAATGATTGAAGTTGTCTTGTTTGTACCTTAAAGAGCCTTAGGGTATATGGTGCAAATAAGATTGGTCCATTTATGTCTTAAAGAGCCTTAGGGTATATGACATGAATGGTACCTTGCTTAAGTAACCTAATAAAAGCCAAATTTTGGTTGCCTCGATGTGGACTTTATTCTTGATGACATTTGATCTTTTGAAAAGGGCTAGGAGCTAATTATTGCGTTTTTAACCGTCCCACTTTATTTTTTGGTATTAATATGTATCGAAATTAAAAGTCTTAAAGAGCCTTCAGGTATATGACTTAAATAAATCTTGAGATACAAAATTAGGAATTAAGGGTGGATAAGTATGTACACAATTAGTAGCTGTTAAGATATTAGAAATAGACACGGTCACCCATGTTTTTTATGTTTATTATGCCCGAGTTTAATAGTTAAATAGTACGTTTTTTTGGTTTAAGCTCGGTTCGATACCGGTATATTGTAAGTACTATATTTAGCCTCTTCCAAATTTGGAAGGAGGTAAGCTAGTTCTTAATTTACATTCAAAGAACATTTCTCTCTCTCAGAATATTCTCTCTCAAGTGGTTTCTCTCTCTAGAAACTAGCCAATCAAGAATCGACCAAGTGGTTATGATATAGGATATACCACAATGGTATCAGAGCTAATGGGATGATTAGATCGTGTGTATGTGCGATTTCTTGCTTTAACTTTGGGGATCAATTTCTTTATGACAAACCAACCCAAGATGATCAGGAGAAATCTAAAGTTAGAGAGGAGTTTGATTCCACCATACCTGATCCAAATCATCAGACAGTAACGTCAACTCCTCCAGTGATTGCTCCCTTCATAGATGTCTCATCTACTAAGTTGTCATCACTGGTCACACCTCCTCCAATCAACACAGAAGCTACAACAATCACCACATCTCTCCCTGAAATCACTCCATTCATCGCCCTTCAGCTAAGAGTGGCAAGATTGGAGCAAGAGATGTCTGAAGTAAAGAAGACTGATCACTCTGCTGATGTTTTGGCTTCAATTAGATCCCAAGTTCCTACGGCTGTTGATAAATATCTAGGAACAAAACTTGATGATGCTCTCCTTAAGGTTCTTGAATGACACACTGCAGATTTAATCGAGAAATACTCAGTGCAGCCTGGCCCAGAGTCTATCCAGAATCAAGAATCTGAAAAGAGTCCGAAGGAGATTATCAGAATCAAAAGGGAACAAGGTGAGGAGAAACAAGATTCAACTTACTCAATCAGGTCAACTGATAAAGTTGATCTTGAAGAATTTGATCTAAAGAGTGCTCTCTTCAAGCACATGAATAAGATCAAGTCTGCAAACAGAAATACTGCCAACTACCATCTATACCATGCACTTATGGAAGCTTTGATAGCAGATGAAGACGCCATGGATAAGGAAGTTGCAGACAAGGTTAAAGATCACAAGAGAAAGCATGATAGTGATGATGATGAAGACGATGATGATGATGAAGGCCCTTCAGCTGGATCAAACCAGGGTAGGTCAACAAAGAGAAGAAGATCTGATTCTGCCGCTTCTGGGTCAGCTCAACCTCCTCCGAAAGATGATGACCAAAGTTCAAAGAAACCAAGGGAGTCTGATGCATCTGCTACCAAACAACATCCAGCTCTCACCTCAACTGGATGGCAGATCACTGACACAAGAGATGCTGGTGCTGACTCTTCGATGCACAGATCTGATCCCGAATCAGAACATTCTGAACAATCTTCAGATGACATTCCAATGCAGGATGAAGGGAATGACTCAGATATGGAGGACACTGACAACGCTCACATTCCCAAGGTGTCGACCACTACGTGGTTTAAGCCGATTCCAGAAAGCGAGAGACCTGCTACACCTGAACCAGAATGGACCATTCCCCCGAATGATTTCCCGGAACCAGAGAATAACTGGGCAAATACATACGCCACAGCATATAAAGTTCCTGAGGAGAACAAGCTTCAAAGGAAGACATATGATATTGGGTCGTTCATCAAATGGTTCTGCAGACGAACAGGAAAGAAGAAGCTCTGCAAAGCTGATTTAGAAGGTCCAGCTTTCAACCTTGTTAAAGCCTTTCATAAGAACAACGTCCAACCGTCTTGTATTCAATATCAGATGGATTGCATGCCATAACTAGCGACAAATAAGGTTTATTGGATGATTCTGAGGGTCATCAAATTCTGCAAATGTATATGACCCCACTGCCCTTTAGTAGGTCCATCCAGGTCAGGTAACTAATTCAACCACAATTCTTCTTCAACAAGGATCTAATTAACCTTCTGACAGGTGACAAAGTAGTGAAAAATTGCCTTATCCATATCCAACCCAAAGCCGCTCGTTACCTAACTTGGCCTTAGAAGAATAGTTCCATCTTTTGTGGTTTGAAAGTGAACGCAATATTACATTAGTGCGACTAAGGCGCACTCACTGGTGGTTTGGGGAGAAAGGAAATCTACTTCAACAAACACAGTGAGCCCATCTGATCGTGAAGCAGACAGGATCGCAGATGCGAATTCCTCATGTGAACAGTGTAAAGGTGGTTTGAAAATTACGGATACAACTACCCTAAGAGAGAAATCTCACCGACCTGATTACCCAAGAAATACAAGATCCGGAAAAAGGAATTTCAAAATCTTCATCCAAATGATTGAAGATACGTTCCTACTTAATATTCAAGAAAAGCTCAACCATCTCCCAAGACAGACAAGCTATCTTCTACAATATTACGGCAGTCAACATTGGATAAGAAACTTGGTGATCAGAAATCGTGTGGAGACTTAAACAAGATCTCGGATAGAAAGTTATCAAACAAAGATCAACCTTGAACGTCCAAATAGGGAATGTCGTCGACTAATTACGTTCAAAGAAGATTACACTATTTCCCTAAGCCAAGAGCCGTTGTCTACAGAGACAGAAATGATCAAAGAAAGTGATGAGGCTGATGAGCTCACAAGTTTAGTATGGGAACGTTTACAGAGGTAATGGGAAAAACTGGACCACATGGTTAAAGACTTTCATCTGTTCGAGTACAATAAGGGCATGGAGACTAGGAAGTGGTCAGAGGATGACAAGAGAAGAAGCAAAGACTTCATCACTGCAATCGAGAGAAAAAGACTACGATTCAAAGGATCTACTAAGTCTAGAAAGCTTTGTTGGAAGAAAGAATAAGAGACATTGACACAAGGGCTGACAACAAAACAACGTGGACGACTCGTCGATTAACAATCAAAAGTCAATTTTATTTCTTATTTGAATAATATACATTGTACATTAGTAAGTAAGTTAAGTCTTTTGATGACTAAGTGTAGGAGTAATTTATATCTCCTCAACGATGAGGGGGAGCATTTATAGTCTCTTACACACTA
The DNA here is from genome assembly GCA_026074375.1 of Tanacetum coccineum. Classification (NCBI taxonomy): domain Eukaryota; kingdom Viridiplantae; phylum Streptophyta; class Magnoliopsida; order Asterales; family Asteraceae; genus Tanacetum; species Tanacetum coccineum. Next base: position 31,478 of record BQNB010031704.1, on the reverse strand, counting down.
CTTGCGAATTAAGGCCAACACATTTCTCACCAAATTTTATAACATATTTAAAACAATTATATCCAAAATGTCTAAGGGTTTAAAATTTTTTGATAAGGGGAGAAAGTGAGTTGATAAAAATGTGTATAATAATAACAGTGATAATTAGGACTCATATACTCCGCCCAAACGTGCTAAACAATTTCGAATACCGAAGCACATTTTGAGGGGAGCGATTCTGAAAAAATCAAAAACGATCGAGGAACTATACGCTTTGAATAATTATAACATATAGTACCTTAATTGAATTTGCAAATGGTTTTATGGAAAGGAGAAACTGTACCAAAGACCGACCATGGCAATTTACTTAATTGGAGTTATAAGGTTTTGGTTAAGGTTTAGGTACTATTCCTAATGATCCAGCCATAACCGAGGATTTCTACCCAGGGATAATCCACTAGTTAGTGTAAATTCCATAGGGTATGTACATGTACAAGGAGTAAAAGCGAGAAAAAGGGAAAAGTGCGACTGAGATCGAGCTAGTACGAATTGAACCCAACAAGTTCTAGTCAGATGTCTCGGTAAGCACTGAAGGGGTTGAAGAATTAAAAGAATTATAAAGAAAAGGGGTGTAAAAAAGAAGCCCTCCACATTATCTTAGGCAGAAACCGGGCTTCAACTTGTGCTCGACATCCTCTAATATCTCATTAAAAAGAGGATTAATGTCACTAGAGTTGTAATTGTCATCAAATTCAAAAAGAGGGTTTGAATAAACTTGAAAATTTTCTTCTTGAACATCCTCCTTAAGAAATGATTCGTCATCTCCCGGTGGAGGTAAACAAGCTAGAGCAGGTTCGTCGGTGAACCTCTCGGGATTAGGATCAATCGTAATCGTAGGTGAAAAATTTGTTGACGGATCACGGTTAAGCAACAATTCAATTTCTCTAAGATCGGCTTCAAAATCAACATCCTCATTTCCCGGTGGAAATGGGTCAAGAAGAGCGAGTTCATCGGCGAACTCCTCAAGAAGAGAATCGCTAGTCTCAAAAGATGTGAGACTAGGACGAGAATTAGAAAGCGGAGTGGTACTGCCACTCGAGAAATGATTTGATTTTTTCAATCTTAAAACTTCTCCAAAACTATCCTCGCATGAGACATCAATGAAATTAATCATTTTAATTGACTCGTTTGCATGCTTTTGAGGATGCTTATCGACATGAAAAATTAATCGTTCATCCCCGTCCCTTAAGATAAGCTCTCCTTCGTACACATCAATTAAGGCACGACCGGTCCTCAAAAAGGATCTCCCAAGAATGAGAGGAACTCGAGGATCGGCTTCAAAATCAACAACAACAAAGTCGGTAGGAAAGTGAAAACTCCCAACTTTAACAAAGACGTCTTCGGCGACTCCTTTAGGACGAGTAATGGATCGATCCGCTAATTCTAAAGTCATCCGCGTGGGGGTAAGTTCGGGTAGGGAAAGCTTTTTCCAAATGGAAAGAGGCATAAGATTTATGCTCGCGCCAAGATCGGCCAAGGCGTGACATACATCCATTCCCGGGAAATCACATGGTATAAGAAACTTGCCGGGATCTCCAAGCTTTTCGGGAAGCTTCTTAAGGAGCATCGCCGAACAATTCTCGTTCAACGGTATCTTAGCTAATTCAAGCAACTTTTCCTTATTCATGAGCAAATTCTTAATCGTAGGGGCAAATCTTGGCATCAAAAGTAAAGCGTCCGCGAAGCTAATGTCGAAGCGCAAATCTTGAAAGATTTAAAAGATCTTCTCCATTTGATTCGAAGCTTTTTCATGGAACTTTTGATCATTAAGTCCCGAAGGATATGGAATATTCGGCTTAGGTAAAGTCTTCAGAACATCGTGTTCCGGAATCGGAATGGGGTTAACCGGAGGTTGGACGCGAGCGGTACTTCCTTGGAAATTAGTTTGCTCCTTATCCGTTGTCTCCTCGGTTTCTTGTTCCACTACCTTTTTGGGAGAAGGATTAGTAGGAATCGAGGGTCCCTCATAAGCAACACCACTTCGAGTAGTGATTATTTTCATCTCACCCTTCAGGTTTGGAATAGTATTACTCGGAAGAGTACCCAAAGTTGAGGCTTGATTTTGGAAAAATCCACTTAACATATTATGCAAATTATTTTGAAAAGCATTTTGTTGATTCATCAAGATGGTTTGTTGAGTCTTCATCGTGTTTTAAATTTCATTCTTAAATTCCCCTTTCAACGAGTTGATTTGATTTTGCATTTTCTTATCATTTGATCATTAGATCTCTTGTAACTTGAAAACTCATTTGAAAACTCTTGTTGAACATGATTATTAGGAACTTGAAAAGGTTGGTTTTGAAATCCTTGATTTTAAAATTTTGGAGCATGATTAATTTGAGCTTGAAAACCTTGATTTCCATAAAAATTATTTCCCCGATTAAAATTATCCCCTTGACCTTGATTTTGATTATACCTATTTTGACCATTGTTTTGCACCGGAGCAAAACCGGGTGGTGCCATGTGGTTGCTAACACGGTTTGGCGTGGCAACTTGATTGTAAGTACCCGTCGCCGCACAAACACTAGATTGATTGTTATCGGTATTAGGACAATTATAGTAAGCATGAGCACCACCACAAGTAACACAAGATTCCTCAACCGCTTTAACCGTAGCGGGAGTGACAACTTTCTTAGAAACAATTTCAACTAAGGTCGAAATTTGATCCGCAAGCTTATCAATTCTCTCATCCGTCTTACTAGAACTTTCCCTAGAAGTCGTATTCATCCTAGAAACATTCGATTTGTTTCTTGAATAACGAACTTTAGATTTATTCTCAATTATGTTCAAAGCCTCTCTAGTAGTCTTACTCAAAAGATTTCCACCCGCCGCGGCATTTAAGGAGTCTTGATCGTTATCATTTAAACCGTTATAGAAAGTATCTATTTTGGTTAACTCCGTAAATCTGTGGTGGGGACAAGCTCTAAGCATTTCCTTAAATCGTTCCCATGCTTCACTAAATGTCTCCTGGAATTTTTGGGTAAAACGAGAGATTTCATTTTTTAAGTGAGTGGTCTTCGAGAGAGGGAAAAATTGATTCACGAATTTGGTTACGAGATCCTCCCAAGTCAAGATTGAATTAGGAGGTTCTTTTTCGTACCAAACTCTAGCGGCCCCCTCGAGTGAATATGGAAACATCATAAGTTTAATCACATCATTTGGCACATCCCTAAACTTCAAAGTCGAGGTAATCCTTTTGAATTTGTTAATATGAGTATGAGGATTTTCCCTCTCGAAACCATGAAATGGGCTAGCTTGAACTAATTGTAGAAAATTCGTCTTAATCTCAAAATGATCCGCATTAATTTCCGGTATAATGATAGCTTCTCCATACCCTTCCGTGGGTGCTCGGAGTAGCTCTTCCATTGTTCGTTTCGCAATTGGTGCAACTTCAACGATAGTACGAAGCTCGGGTTCGACTACGTTTGGGGCACGTCTTCTATTTCGACGTCTCGGAATGGTTACGGTTGAATTATTTGGAAAATTGGAATTTCTAGTGCGCATGCACTAAACAAAACAAACGAGGAGAGAAAAATATATACACAAAAATATTTTTTTTGTTTCACCGAATAATCAACAAACTTAGGGTAACTCCCTTAAGTGAAACTTGCAAACGCGGGACGTAGTGGGAGCGAATCACCTTAAAAACGTTTGTCCCTTCGGGTCATAGTTCCGTGGAACAACCCTCCTAATAGCTTATTTCACAAAAGAGGTGCGCCTTTTTTGTAAGTGACACAAGTCGGCTTCACAAAACTTGTACTCATTTTCATAAGTTTTTGTGACCATAATTTTGTCAAGTTACGCATACCCAAACTTCTTGCTGACTTTGATGCTTTGAATACTTCTGATGTTGAGTTTTGAGTACACTTAATGTCGAGACTTGAGTCCAATATTGCCTTTGTAGAACCACTGACGAGATTCATACCAATGATATATTCCCAATTCTATATCTCTGTTATATTTTTGAATACTGGGGCTCCATAGAGATGGAATAATTTCTTTAATTCCTTCATCTTTATTGTTGATAGAAATAATGACTAAAAACATCATTAATATTTTTCACATCTTTACGTTTTGATAATCACAAAATATAAAAACGTTCAATGTAAAATTAAACGTAAACAAGTATGATATGTTCTCAAATAGTATACGTAATAATATCAAAGTAATGAAATTCCAAAATTACCCTTGAGGACAAAGGTAATATGAAAATTCACACGAAAATGTTGTACGTTTAACCGGTAAGTGTTCAACGGGTCGTTTATACCCCAAGAATTGTGAAATTAAGACTCTGTTTTTTACTTGGACAATGATTTGAATTGGTTTCAAACATTTTGGTTTGATTATCAATTTCTACAAATTTAAAACAAGTAAAAGCAAACACGCAATTAAGGCAATTAACTATTAAAAGCAAAAACGAATAACGGGAATTAAGAAAACGCGACAAATAAGCAAGTACACTAAAACTAAGCCCTACGAAAACAAATTTAATTTCTAATCCTAGAAAATGATAAAATAAAATTTTCAGAAAAAGAATTTTATTTTTTAGATTATTTTTCTATTTTTAAATGATTTTTTAAAGTTTTTAATAAAGAAAAATGATTTAAAAATAGTAAACTTAACTCTAAAAATCTGGAAAAATTACTAAAAGTGTAAAACAATATGCTTGATTTTATAAAAATGCTAACTAGACAGAAGCTGAAACAAAAAGCTCTAAAAAGCTAGGAATAAGCTACGGCTTATTATAGAAAATAGAAAATAAAAATGTATTTAAAAGAAATGGGTTGGGCTATCATAACAGATAGCCCTGGTCTGGTGCGATGGTTTGAGTGTGTGTGATATGGGACGAGTGTGTGTGAAAGGTTAAGTCATGGGTTCGAATCCCATGGCCTAGCTTTTTGCATTTTTTTTATTTTTCAAATATTTTTACACACACTTATAGAACAGATGAAAATAAGCAAAACTTATAAAAGAAACTTTTTATGAAAATTAACAAATAAGCTAGAAATCAGTTTTTTAAAACAGACAGATAACACTTAACTTTTTTTTGGCTTTTTTCACTTAAACAAACTAGCTAGAAAACTTTAATAAGCTGAAAACAATACTAACTAAGCTACAAACAGCTAATCCCTAACCTAATAAGCAAATTTGAGCAAGAAAATAAGCAAAAGAAACAAGCCATGAGCTGAAAAACAGAATAAGCACTTTTGCATAAATGGACTGCCAAACAGACCTAAAGGCAACTTTGAGCTTATTTTTAAATAAGCAAACAGATCCTTATGGAAATCTAGCTTATACCACCTTATAGCTTGACCTCAAATCTTCTTAAAACTCCTTTTGAAAACTAGTTTGAAAATCAATTACTCAAAGAAAAAGCTAAATGAAAAAGCTTATTGACTCAGTGTGTGCTGAGTGTTATTTTTGGTTTTGAAAAGACAAAATGCTAAGTTTGAGCTTGAAAACAGATGACTAAATAAGCAATTTAATGCAAACAAAGCTTAAACAGATCTAATATATCCTACAAACTACTTGTGCTCAAATTTTAAAATCTAACTCCTACTTTTTCTTGCTGAATTATTGATTTGAAAATGGCTATTTAACTGTTTTCTATGCTGATGCACTTGACACATGTATTACCAAATCTAAAAACTAACAAGCACAGACTTAAGGATTCTATTTTAACAACTTTAGAACACTAAAACTGAGATAACTTGATAAACAAAAACAGCTAGAAAAGAAATAAGCTAAGATAACCTAATGGACTGGACTAAGACTAACAGATTTAAAAACTACTAACAGATTTTGATTAAAACTTGATTTAAACCTACAAGAACCTTTAAATCCTAACTTAATAAACCAAAATATGACCTATAAATTCAATTCAAAGGACCAAGAGGACCTTGGCAGTACTAACTCAAGTTAGTACTGCCTTGACCCAAACACCCCTTTAAAATGCTTACAGCTATATTAAGCTTATAAAATTGAGATCCAAAGATTAAAACTCAAATACCAGATACTACAGAGCTAGAAACAGTCATGATGAACAATATTCAATAAGCAAATAAGCCAGAACAATAAGCTACTAAACTATGCTAATATTTTATGATTTTTTTCATTGTTTTATAGAAATAACAAGCAAATTAAGTTCTAAGCTAACAACCAGACATAATAAGCATTTAACATCTTTAATAAGCAACAATAAGCTAGATTAAACAGCAATAAGCAAGTTGATTGTCGAATTTTATACTAAATATATAATATATGATATAAAATATCTATAAGTCTAAAAATCAACAAGATCAATAAAATCGAGAAGTAGTATAGAATATTCCCGGGTCGTTAATCCCCAATGAGGCTGGACTGGAGAATCGATACAGTCGGAAGAATGGAGTTTGAATGAGAAAAATGATTTGAGAGTGCAGGAAGTTAAATTAAACAATAATAAACAAAAACCTTTAAGAAAACCTAAAAATTACGAAATTAAGCTAGAAAACGAGAGCCCGAATCCCGAACAAAGGGGGAAAACCTAAAATCTTTAAAATTAACCCTACGAAGAAATTTTTGCTTCTAAACTACTCTAGGGAACAAATAACGAAGAATGAAAAAGACTAGACTGAAAACGGAGGTCGTTTGACCCAAAAACGAGTCAAGACAAAAACCGCACCCGGAACCGTTCTTTAAAAAGCAAAAAGTTGTAAAAATGACCCTACGAAAATTTTTATATTTTTCCTACAAACTATATGACTAAATAAAATTTTCTAAAAAAGAAAAATATTTTTTTGATAATTTTTGTATTTTTTATGAATTTTTTAAACTTTTAACGAAATTAAATTGTAAAAAATACTAAATGACTTTTAAAAATTCTGAAAATTTTACTAAAAATACTTTACACCCTCTTATTTATAGGCTTGAGAGGAAGGTTCCAAGTCTTCATACGCTCCTTTCAATCTTGACCATCAATATCTTCTAATCATTGGATGATGGATTGTGACCGTTGGATGGGAATTGAGCACACGGATTGCCACGCTGGCAATCCCATAACTTTGGAAGGTTGTGCTTCTTTTACATGGATTTGAGTACAAAATTCCTTCCTTTGGTGTGTTTCTTTTGAGCACGCATATCATTCCTTGTGTAAGATCAACCAATCATAGTCTTTTGGTGACGTCTTCTTATGCTGAGCTGGAGCATTGTACTAAGCATCTTTGGGAGCCACGTCAAACGAGTTAATTGCCTTTTAATTGAGGTTAATTTTGAGAGGGTGAAATGGGGAAGACGGGTAAACAGTAAAACTGTTTTTCCCGCGCCCTAATTTCTTATTTCATTTGATTTCTGTTTGACCCGGGTATATGGGGCGTTGACTTGGGCTTATATAAAAAGGGTTTTGGGCCATTTGTTTTTATTTTGAGCTCGGGTAATTGGTAAAGGGTTAATAGATTTGAAACTTAACGACCGTTAGTCCTTGTTAGTTTTAAGGACTAACGGTGTTATTGATTTTGGACTTTTTGTGAAAATAGTTTAACATTAAGGGCTGTTTTGGGGTTTTAAGGGTTTTTGTCATCTTGTGGGTTGACCATTGTTGACCATGGTTGACCTTTTGCTAGCAAACTCCCGTCTCTTGTGCACTCTATCCGTTCCCGTGTTTGTTTTTGCCCGGTTTTTGCTGTTTTCTTGTGATTTTTGCAATATCCGTACCTACACATTCACAAAAGACAAAACACACATATACAAGTATAATTATGCACATTTTCATCTTTTTAGGGCTTGTTTTGAATAAAATAGATATGTGATTTCTCACATATCAAAGTAATTAGTAGTAAATTTTTATTTCAAAAATTATATCACTTAAAGGTATGAATAAATAAATGCTTAATGCATTTTATGATCAAAGGAAATTTTTATTCAAACCTCACACTTTTATAAAATGTTGTAAACATTTTTATAAACATTACAAAACATTTTCTACTATTAAAAGAAATGTTTTATTCAAAATAAACATTTTGAAATTTAAATTTTTGGACCTAAAACGGCTAGAAAAGTTCCAGAAAATCTCCCATACACAAAAGACAATCTAAAGGAGCGTCAGTCTATGGGCGGTCCCCTTAAATAGATCTGGCATACTTGGTCTTTGTTACAGAGAGAGCATACGTGTTTTCCTTTGTTTCATGCATCAGATACTCTAAGTCATGGTTGAAGAAGTAACTGACTGGAATTCTCTTTTTGCCTGAGGGTCCTGTTAGAGGTAATGGTTTACTCAAGTTTTTATGAAACCTGTCACCACTTTCAAGGTTGATCCAATCAATCTTGTCAGTCAAAGCCAGGGTACATTAATTCATGTTGTATTCAAGCTTAATACTGTTTTTGCATGTTCCCTTTAGAAGCTCAAAAGTTGGACCTTCCACGTCTTCTTTAGTGATCTTGTCTTTTTTGAAGATTTTCTTTACAATTTTGCCAAAGAAAGTCGCAGAGCCATCTTTTTACTCATATTCTTCTAGCTCTTCTTTAGCATTGACAAGTTCGTTGAACCAGCTTTGGATAGGAAGTTCCTTAGCAGATTTCTGAAACCAAACCGGATTGTGCTTACTAGGAATTTCATTATTCTGAACTTCATGATCTTCATGCACTTGTTCATCATCCTGTCTTGTTTCCTCAACATCATTACCTCTTTCAAAGTGTGGAGGTTCATCATCTTGATCTTCGTTTTTCTTGGACGAAGACTCACTAGCACCTCTACACCTTCTCTTCTTACTTTTCTCCCCCTCATGATCTTTAGGATCCTGATCATTGTTAGTTTGTTTGGTGTAAGATGGCTTTGTTGATCCGAATCGTGTCTTAAGTTCATCAATCTTCATTCGTTCTTGTAGAGCATCATATAGAGCACGATGTTTGGGATGTTTCAGGTATGCAGCTGTTTGGAACATCTTTTCATACAACTGATGTTTCAACTCATACTCTAAAGGATCAACTGATGGTGTTGGTGTTGGCTGAGATAATTTTACCGGAGTCTGCTTTAGTGCATCAGACACTGCTTTAGGAAGAACTTTAGGCAATTGATTTCTGACTTCATTGAGAACATTTGCTTGAATTGATTCTTCAATGACGCTAGTATGATTCTGTTGTTCAAGATTGGTCAGCCTCAGCATAATGGCCTTCTTCCAATCATTCTTCTTCTTGATTGCCTTTGCCATAAGGTTCTTTGCTTGTTGCTTCTTAGTCTTTGTTTTTGTTGGTGGTGTAGCTGGTGGAGTTTCAGTGACTTGTTCAGATGTTTTGTGAATTATTTCAAGGGTATGAGACACCGTCATTGTTGTAGCCTCAGTTTGTACTGGTTTATTTAGCAGCTCGGTTATCTGAACGTCTTTAGGATCATTCATGTATCTTGTGTAATCTTCGGCTGAAGTGGTAGTAATATTGAGACTTGGGGCTGGAAATGATTTTGGTATTGGCTCATGATTCTTCACAAGGTCTTCATTCTGATCATCACCGTTGTCATAATCTTTATCATACTCATCATAGCACTTTCGTTATCAAAATTAGACTTGTCACTTTCATCTCTATTTTCAGAATCATTTTCACTTTCATCATGATCTGAATCTCTTTCACTATCAGTTTTGTCATCATCAGCAGATTCAGAGGAATCATTAGAGGAACTGCTGTGATCTAGAGATTCTGGTGCAACACCTAAACTTTCTTTGATAGCTTTTATCTTGGCTTCATCTAGAATTGATTGCTCTATGCTCGCTTTTATTTGTTTCTTCAAGTTCAATAATAGCTCAGCTTCAGGTGATTGTTGTACTTTAGCTTTGAGCTTAACTTTAAGGTGATCATAGCCTTTATCTACTTCTTTGTTGACTTAAAGTTCCAATACAATTCCAGAATATTTGTGTTTAGCTTGACGTTCCTTTTCTTGTTTCTCAGTTTCATCAATATTGACCTGCTTAGCATACTCGAGAGCTTCACCAAGGTCTGAAAAAATATTGTCTTCAGCAGAGATTGATTTGGAACGTTTTAGAGCAACATCTTTCTTCTTCTTAGGTTTTGGAACAACACCTTTCCTCATCAAACCTTTGCCCATTCCATGCTTAGGAGCAATTTCTGCTTGTGGTACATCTTTGATATGGTATTGTTTCATGCTTAACTCTTAGGGTCTTGTGCTTGTTGATTTGAAACCGAATGTCTTCCCACAGCAACTGAGCACAATCAATGTTCTCAGCTTTTACTACACCCCGCCAAATTTGTGCTATTGGTTCTCTTGCTCGATCAATCCCTGAGGATTTGCCAGTTAAGCTCTTGTTCAGAATGCTCATAATTGTCCTCCAGGGTTGATACATTTTGTTCACAAATACTTGAGAAATTATGTTGAGTGGATCAACATAACCTAATTGTTTGAAGAATAGAACAAGTTCTTCTTGGACAGGTGGAGTGATGAATTCTATGCTGGATTCTCTTGGAGAGATTCTGAGTGCATTACGAAGCAATTCAGCTCTAATTTTAAAGCGTTGGTTGTCCAAGTAAAAGAAGTATCTATTGCTCAACCAACGGGCCTCTGGTCTAATGGTATGGAGGTTTTACCCTCCTAGGCAAGGTCTCAAGTTTGAGTCTTGTCTAGGGCGATAGGGGTTTCCTCCCGCGTGCGTAAAGGTAAGGGTGCCATTTCCTTCTGGGCTGGACCCAACCTGGTTGTGTGGGCTCGCTACGCCTTCTGGGCTAGGGGCCATGTAGCCACAATTGCCGTTAAAAAAGTATCTATTGCTCTGGTTCTTTTTGTAGATAGTTTGCCAAAACTGTTGCATATATATCACATGAACTTCAGTGGTGAGAGTTAATGCGTTGTAGATTGTGTTGTTCTTGAGGGTTTCCAGACTAATATCAAATATAGGTTCATCTTGTGGCTTTTTTGGATCAATCCTCATGTTGCTTTTGTTGGAAGGAAATCTAACATTGTTAGGACACAACTCCTCTTCACTTTTCATAGGTAGTTGAGCCATTTGAAATACTAAGACAGGGAGATCAAGGAGTTAGTGTCACAAGAATACAAAGTTAAGCATATATTTTAACAATTTTGTCTTTTTCCACTTTGTCTGTTTTATATGATCGTGCATTTCTTTTTGTTCATAGTTTTTTTCATTTTCTTTCTCATGTGTCTTTTACTTGCTTTTGTTGACACATATCGTACACTTCATTCTTTTTATTTCTTTTGTATGTTCTTTCATTTCTTTTTTGAACATATACACATTTGCTTTTTTTACGTACGGTTTTGTCTCTCTCATTCTGTATTTAGTTAATCCTCACTTAAATCGTTGAGATGATATTTCTACTAAATAAAAGATAGAAGATGAACGAGATTGTTGATATTTCTCAGGCTTAAACGGTGTTCATCTTACAATCTTTTGAGAAATAAGATCTTTTGACTTATCAGAAAAACTTTTCATAAACAGTTGACTCGCATGAGAAAAAAGATTTCCTTTTAGTAATAATTAACCTTAAGTCCCAAAGGCACACTTAGTTGTTAAAGAGATACATTATCAGCTTTTAGGTGATAACGGGCTCTAATAACCCTCCTGATTTATCGGTAACTCTTAGTCAACAATTATTTCAAAGTAGTCTTAAAGCAAGTTTTCTTGGTGAAATTTCCTTTAACCATAAGCCCTGAAGGTACACTAAGTTGTTAAAGGGATACATTATCAGCTTTTAGGTGATAACTAGCCCTAATAATCCTCTTGATTTATCAGTGACTCTTAGTATAAAGTAGTTTCAAAATCACTTTGTACTTATGAGAATTCCTTTTAGTAATCATAAACCTTAAGTCTCAAAGATACATTGAGTTGCTAAAGGGATGCATTATTAGCTTTTAGGTGATAACTAGCCCTAATAACCCTCCTGATTTATTAGTAGCTCTCAATCTATAACTATTTCAAAGTAGTCTCAAAATTGTTTTAGACACACATGCTGGTTTATGACAAACTAATAGCACATAACATGTCTAATCTGTAGCAGTAAAGTTGATTGGATTAGAACAAGTCATAACTACTAGAGTTTTGGAAAGTATCTCATAAGAGATAAGATGCCTCGGGTATAACACATTTTGTACAAGTACTAGTGTGTTAGACCTTTCACCAGTAGACGAACTCCGAAGAGTAGCGCAAGAGTATTAAAAATACCCAAATGCACAATGGTGATTGTTAATCCAAGAAGAATCCACATCTATGTTAGCACAAATATAAAATAGATATAGTAAGATGCCTTGAGTATACTACAAGAGTACAAGTACTAGTGTAGTACACCTTTCATCAGTAGACGATCTCCGAGGTGAAACGTAAGAGTATTTGGAATACCCGGGTGCATAGTGGTGAGTGTTATATGAAGCATTTTCCAAAATCAACACTTATTGAGAAAGAATCTGATTTGCATGACAACAGACAGATTGTATTCATTCTTATTGTGACAATAATTATTCTATTTTGACAATTCGAGTTAAAAGTCCCTTTTCATTGTTACAAGACCAAAGAGATTAAATAATTAAGCCTGATGGTTCAAAAATTTAATTTTGACCTTTCATTATGTATTATGAACCCTTTATGCTTAAATAGTATCAAGATTGACCCTTTGAGTGTAAACCGCAAATGATTACCCCCGGTTAACCCTTAAATCGTAAAACAGATTCCCTTAAATGGCAAATCAGTCTCCTTTTGCCTCCTAAATCGTAAATTTTGGAAAAAATTTGGGCAGCATAACATTTGGATTTGAGCAATAAAAAAACTCATGATTGCTATTTCAAATCGTATGGTTTGTTTTCTCAATCCGTGAAGCAACACAACCTTTGATAATCTATAACTCGCAAATTGATATTAAAGATATATCGCAAATTTTGTTTTTGTAAATTTTTAGCCTAAATCGCTTTTTGAAAATTGCACTTAAATCACTTTTTAGAAATGAAGCCTAAATTCCTTTTCGAGTCTAAGCCTTATTTTGCTTTTTGATTTTAACAGATAAATCTCTTTTTAGTTTTAACAAATAAATCGCTTTTTAGTTTTAACACCTAAATCACTTTTTAAGTTTTACACCTAAATCACTTTTCAGTTTTAAACCTAAATCGCATTTTAAGTTAACAGTCTAAATTGCAAATTCACTTTGTTTATTTAACCTCAAAAACTTCAATAGATTATTGCAATGAACCCTAAACCACTTTTTAAACACATTCAAACACAGTCACATATCAAGAACCTTAAATCACTTTTGGTTCGACCTAATTCGCAAATGGTACAACCTTTAGAACACAATCAAACATTCTTCTAAGCCTCAAACAAGTTTGGCAATAGTGATTAAACCTCAAGACTAGCAAAAGCCATATAATTGAATTAAACTCAAGTTTTTCAAAAACCCAAACCCTAAATCGCAAATACAATTAGTCGAGCCCTAGGTATAAAAACATGAGAAATCTTGCACAAACATGTTAAGGAAAGCATTAAGAAGTCGATTAGATCATTACCTTTTATCAAAAACTTGGTTCGAAATTCGTTCTTGATTTACGATTTGGGCTCGAGAGTGATGAGAGGGTACGGTTTGATTTTTGGGAATAAGAAGTGAACCGCTTTTTGAAATTAGTTTTTCAAATAAGTTTGGTGTTTTGACAACTTTGGTCCTTGATGTTTTAGAATCCTTTTAAAACTTTATTAACCTTTTACCTAAGTTATAATAACTATCAGGTATTGACAAATTGAGCCCTTAAAGTTCTTAAGACCTAAAACACTTATTACTATGTTGCAGTTAAGCTCTAAAGTTACTAACTTAAGACATTTTAGGTCCTTGGAGTTAAAATAAATTAACTTCCCTCAAACTATGTCCCGTTTAAGTTAAAACTTTTCTTTGATACATTCCATGATATGTTTTGAAAGCATTCTTACTTAGAAATTTTAAAGCCATTTCTCCCCCTCGAATTCATAGTATATTTAAAGGTTTCTTGGATTTGTTCGAAGTTTTGAATTTATTTGATGCATTTTGAGAAAATTTATTAATTAAGCACTGTCTCCCCCTTGAACAAAGACCCGTAGTCTATTTAAAAAAAATTGGATTTGTTTAAGAGTTTGACTTTCTGTGAGGCAATTTTATGAAAATTTTTATAGATTAAGCATGTCTCCCCCTTGAACAAAGACCTGTAGTCTATTTAAAGATTTCTTGGATTTGTTCAAGAGTTTGATTTTTCTTTGTAAAAACTTTTCCTTTGATGACAAAACTGTTTCTTATTAATTTCCAGCTTTTGACAATTGATTGACCCGAACATGGTTTGTAAAATCATTTTTGTAAGGAAAAAATGTTCGGGTCAAAAAAGATTTCTCTTCTTTTAAAAGAATAAATGTACTGACACGTACACTTATCTTATCTGGAAAGCCCCGGTTACAATTTAAAATAATTATAAACTATATACTTGAGTTTGAAATTTTGGAAAGTTTTGATAAACTCAAGACCGAAAATACTTCTCTTTTTGTTGAGAAGGATAAACGCATTGAAGCGCGCATTTTCCATAGAAAAGAAATGACATGTTTTAATTTTTTTTAACTTTCACTTAAGCTTTATCTATAATCCCGTGTCATTATTGAATGACATTTCTAAGATCATAGATATTATTGAAATTGAAAGACATGTCGAGAAGATTATGAAAATCTTTTTGTGTTTTTGTGTTTATACTATGATACATATGATACATGGATACATGAAGTAGTAATTAAAATTACTTTTCGTCTTCAGACTCTGCAAGAAGTTTTAGCTCTTCTGGTGTGACGCTTTGCATACCTAGGGGTTTGATCAGGAATTCAAAGCGATTTCTTGCGAGTGCTATAGTGAAGATATCCGCCAACTGATAAGCAGTCTTGACAAAGTACAGTTCAACAACCTCATTTTCAACTTGCTCTTTGATAAAGTGGTATCGAACAACGATATGTTTCGTCCTTGAGTGTTGCACAGTGTTGTAAGATAAGGCAATGGCACTTTGAGAGTCGCAGTACAACGGAATCTTGTTGAAGTCAAATCCATAATAAGACAATTGTGAATGCATCCATAGGATTTGTGCATAGCAGCCTGACAAGGAAATGTACTCTGCTTTAGTAGTTGATATTGCAGTACACTTTTGTTTCTTCGAGGAACAACTAACAAGCTTTTCTCCTAAGAATTGTGCACTTCCCAAAATACTTTTTCTCAAATCTTGGCGACCTGTATGGTCAGCATATGCAAAATCCGTTAGATCAAATCCGGTGTCCTTCGGATACCACAGACCCCTGTTAATGGTGCCTTTGAGGTATCAAAGGACCCGTTTAACCACAGTTAAAGTGCTTTTCGGTAGGCTTTGCCTGATACCGAACACACATGTAGACGGCAAACACTAGGTCGGTATGACTTGCTGTGAGGTACATCAGGGAACCAACCATACCTCGATAACGAGTAGGATCAACTGGTGTCCCGTTTAGATCCTCATCAAGTTTTGATGTCACACCCTATAAATTTCAGGTCGATATTTTTGTCACACCCCGCCAAGGCGGAAATGCGAGGCGTAACATCATGGATATCATCACAACACAATGGTGTCTACTATAGAGAAATCTAAATGAAAGAAATAATCAAATGGACACTATGTGTCATGACAATACCCAACACAAGATAGAGGAGTCATGCATTACTAAAGTAATGTCATACACGAAACAAAATGATCCAAATACTAACAATCTCCAACAAACAAGTATCAAGTAAAACAAATGTCATAACTGAAAAGACTAGAAAAGAAAACTCCACAAGCAATGCCTAAGGTCTCTCTAGCCACTCTTCCTAACATCCTTTTTATCATCACGATACTCATCTGAAAATGATGCTTAAAACGTCAACATATAGTTGGTGAGAGTCATAGGTTTAAGACACGATAAAAATCTAACTACGCATTACTGTGATAATAAAGAAAACATTGCAGGACAATAAATGAACTATCATACAGGCTAGCATGCACAACCAATCCAATACAATCCAATCCAATATAATCAAATTACATGATTTTCTAGTAATGATTTATAAGACGTCTCAATCGTACCAAGGTCCCTGTGGTTACCCCTTTAGCCCCAGCCGTGGATACTCTCAAAGTAACCATCCTGCCTACTAGGCCACAGTACCTTCCACTAAACAGGCCATGGATACCCGCAAGTGATCCCCCCTGACTTAGTTCACAATTCTCAATATCACATCACAAAACATGTAGCACACAACATACAATAGTCACGTATAGTCCATGCATCTTTGACAACACATTATCACAGTAATCAAAACATTTCCAAACACTTTGCATCATTTTCACCCCAATAAATCATAAGAAAAGAGGGGCTATGAAACTCACCTGATTGCTTTGCAGCTTCCACAAACACTAGCACAAATCTAAACAACAAAACAACACGTGTTACACGCTACTAAGCCAAAAGCTTAAGCACATGTAACAATCATATGATGGATGTCTAAGATGTTTAGTTACCCTCACGGGTCACCCCGACACCATGCCCAACTTTAACCACTTCATTACCAAGTTTCACTAGTTAGTCACAATTTGTTCAAAACTGCAGAATTTTAACGCGACTTAACGTACTCAAAACCCTTACTTACTGACCTCCATAATTCAAACCAAAAATCACCTATGTTCATTAATGAGTATATTAACTACCTTATGATTCCCAAGAGTCAATTACATGCACAAGTACTCCTAAGAAAATCAAACTTCAAAACAGTCCCAATTCGGATCTGTTTGCACACTAAAAAGTTTGGATCTAAAAAGCATACGTAGACTCTAAATCAGAAGCTCTCCTTTGGGGAATTTCTAATAGACACATAGAACTAAAATCATGTAGAAGGTATAAGCTAAATTCGAATATTAAGTGGGGGTTTTACACCTCGTAATCTGCCCTAAATCAGACCCGTATTTACTGTTTTGACCACTTTTCTCGTAACCAACATTTGAATGACTTACCGACCTTAAAAACTTTCGAGGCCGGATGTTCTAGAAACTAGACTCTTTGAGATACATTATAGACACCGGAAACTTAACAAAATATATTACCATCATCGAGATAACAGCCGAACAACACAGCCCTACATTCTGCCATATTCTAATTCAAGTTCTAACGCGATCTAAACCCTAACGAATACACCCATATGATCTTAATTAAACCCTAATCATTGCAATATGATTAAACATCATTAATTATCATTAATATGCTGTATTTTATGAATCCTAGAATCCATCATTAATTAATTGTTACATATATATATATATTTAAAAGGATTAAACAAGAGAAATATCAATACCTAGCGTTCTTACTCGATCCTACACGATCTAGCTCACAAAATCTTGGATCAAAAATTTTCTCTTCTTGCTTTCTTGGGGTTGAGGTCGACATACACACAAGGAGGAGAAGGAGGCCAAAAAAATAACGAGTTAGGGTTTTTATTATCTACAGGTTTTACTAATTTTAATCCAACTCAAAAACTTTTCCCTAAAAAACCGGACCGAAATGGCTCTTTTATATATAGATATAATATTATATATATATATAATATATATAATAATTAATATAATATATATATATATATATATATATATATATACTTAAAACATACTTTTTACTTGTATTACCTTAATTTTTTTACAAAAAACCTAAGCTATTTGCGATTCCTTTTTTCATAAACCGCACTTTACTAAACACTTTTAAAAATAAATAATTTTCATTTTTATTAAACATAACTTTTCAAAAATAGAAATTTCATTTCTTTCTTATTCTAACCACTAACACCTATTCATACCTAATTTTACTAACACATAAATACGTATACATAATAATTATTTACACAATTAACACGAAACCGCTTAAATCACCAAAATCATTTCCTTGTCACCAAAAGTGAATGAAATGAATTCAACCAATCTCACCACCATTCCAATCTCATTGAGATAATCACACTCAATAGATTGACTATCGATGTTGTATTTTTAACACCCTTTGATATGTATATATAAATAAATATGTAAATACTTATAAATATATAAAAAGGATCCAAAAATCACAATTGTAGTAAATCGGGAAGTTGTATTCCCGGGTCGTTTTTCCCCAACGAAGCGTGAATGGACGGTCGAGATTCGGTTTGATAATTGATGTTTGAATGGCCAAAGATTTGATTGATTATGGTTACTAAAACTACTGGAAAAGCAAATTAAGAATTCTAATTTAACAATTAAGCATAAAATCAAATACGGAAATCCTAAAAAGGCACCAAATTATCAACTAAGTCAAAATTAAACTCTAAAAATGCAAATTTAGTTTCTAAACCTCTAAAATGATAAAAGAAAATTTTCTAAAAAGGAATTATATTTTTTTGACTTTTTTATAATTTTTTATGAATTAAAAACTAAATAATGTATTAAAAATCCTAGAAAATAACAAATTAATTCCTAAAAATTATAAAAAATGATTTTCTATCTTAGAAAAATCTAAAAATTGATAAAAACTTAGAAAACTATTTTTAACTATTTTTTATAATAAAACCTATTTTCCTATATTTAATTTAAAAGCCCTTAAATGAAAATAAAAATCTAAAAATGATGAAAAAGATTTTAAACTTTGTAAACCTAAAATTATTTATTCTGATTATAAAAATAATTTTTTTATATTTTTTTGATTTATTTAACTATTTTTAAATGATTTTTCAAAATTTTAAGTTTCAAAAATTAAAGAAAAATAATAATTAAGTTGAAGAAAAAATCTGAAATAATTGCAAAAAAGGTACTATAATGTTGTAAAGATGCAAGAGAAAAGAAACACTCACACTGCTTATTGATTTAGCGAGAAAATGCCCTAATAAGCTGCGGCTTATTATAAGTATTAAGGGGCTAAAATGTGTATAAATAAAGTGTGCCTTGAGTCTTTAACGAAAAAGACCCAAGGGCGCAGCGGTGAGTGTGTGCGTATAAAGGGTGAGAGTGTTGAGGTCGGGGGTTCGAGCCCTGGCTCACCCTTGACTTCCACTTTCCCCTTTTATTTTTAAAAAAAACTTTTTTCACAAACTTGTAGAAAAGACAAAAATAAGCATTTTTTATAACTAAAACTTTTTACAAATCTCACTAAATAAGCCAGAAAAGCAAATAAGTTGGCAGACTTTGGTTTTTATACCAAGTCTGTACTTAACTCAAATTTTTTTTTAAACACAAATAAAGCATGGCAAAGACAAAAATAAGCAAAGTATTAAATAATTACTATAAACTAATAAGCAAATTAGCAATAATAAGCCAGGGATTTGAGCTAATAAGGCTTAAAATCCAAATAAGCACTTTGGCTAAAAGTTGCAGGCCACAGCCAAAGGTAGGCACCTTTGGGCTTTAATATTATATAGCACAACACCATAAATATGGACCTCATTTGCATTGGCACGTGTCTCACTATAGGCGGCCTCTGTCCCTATACTAATCCAGAGTCTACACATTAGCAGCGATGTTTCTAAACTAATGATACATACCAGATTTAGAACCGTGAAATGCAGCCGACCGCTTTTTAGTGAGTACACATATATATAATCATCCCGCTCCATCAGATCTCACACCCCCACTATTATCCAAAGACGACCCTTCACTGAGAACGCCGGGCCACGCCAATCGCGTCGTCCCTACCACAAAGCGTCTCGCGCCCCTCACACCTCTCTCTTGGCGTCCCCGCTCTTATCATCAAAGAAAAAATAGGCCGCTCTAAGCTTGCAACCCTTTTGAACAAGCTAGAAAATAAGCTGGAAAACAAAAAGCAAGCTAAAACAGATGGAGTTAAGCTCCTAAAGGGCTTGTGCTCAATGTTTCATGAGCTAAAAACAATTTTGGCTATCTCAAATTTGAAGACTAAAAAGTCAGATTTTTAACAAAAAAATAGACTAAACTAAAACTTGACAAACTTTGCAATTACACAAAGGGACTTAGAAAACCAATTACCCACTGCATTTGACACATAAAAGGAACTAAAATAATGACTCAAAACATTGTTTTAACATGCCTAACCAATTAAGCCTTGAAAACTGTTCTATGACCTCATTTTTGAAGAATGTTATAGAAAAATTCTAAAACAGCTTAAAACACTTAAACTTTTAGAAAAATAGATTAGAAACACTTAAATATAGCTGGACTAAAGTTGGAGGCCAATTGAACTCAAACTTGGTTTTATAACATTTTGACCATTTTTGCGGTAACTTAACAGAAACACCCCTTTAACAATCTAAAATCAAATTTACGACTTATAACTTGATTTTTAAAACTCAGACTTCAAAGACCAGATGTTCAATGGCTTATTTAGAGCCTGATGAACAAATTTAAACACTTATATAAGCCAGAATTAAGCTAAAACAGCTTATGCACTTTTCAAAGCCATATAACACAGTTAATAAGAAAAATTTGCACTAAAGATTTTTAAACTATACTAAAGCATAAATTAGCATTAAATTTCATATTTAAGCAACAATAAGCAAATACAAAGGAAATAAGCAGGAATCAGCACTTGAATAGTAATAAAGTAAAAAATGGAAAAAAAGGAAAGCTCTACAATGCCCTTGCTTAAACGGCAAACAAGCTTTATAACTATGCAATTCTACAAGCTCTGGCTTCATTTGTCACAAGATAAGCTAGTAAAGTCCATAAGCCCATCCAAGTTTGGCTTATCGTCCAGGCCCCGTTTGGGGGTGTGACATTTGACCTTTCCACCATGGGAATGTCAACAACATCACATTTTTCTAAACCATTCTTTTTGAGCATTTTAAGAGCGTATTTCGATTGATTTATGAAAATGCCTCTAGGACTTTGAGAAACTTGAAGTCTAAGAAAAAAAATGATATTTGTCCCATTATTTACATCTTAAAACGTTTTCTCATTTCATTTAAAAATTTATCACAAAAGATTGGATTAGTGGAAGCAAAGATTATGTCGTCAACATAAATTTGTACTAGTATGCGATCATTGCCTTTCTTTCTAGTGAACAACGTTGGATCGACTACACCTTTAACAAATTTTTGATTAAGGAGGAATTTGGAGAGCAAGTCGTACCAAGCATGAGGGTCTTGTTTCAATCCATAAAGACATTTCTTTAATCTGAATACATGATTCAGATGCTCTTGATCGAAAAACCCTTCTGGTTGACTCACGTACACTTCTTCCTTTAAAATCCCATTTAGAAACGACGTCTTCACATCCATCTGATAAACTACCATGTTCTGATGTGCAACATATGCTAAGAATATTCTGATGGCTTCAATGCGAGCGGCATGTGCAAGCGATTCCTCAAAATCATTCCCCTCTTCTTACAAAACCCTTTGGCAACTAACTGTGCTTTGTTCTTTAACACACCCCTATATTCATCAAGTTTTACCTTAAAGATCCACTCAAGTGCAGTTATCATGATGTTAAATGGTCTTGGTACTAATTCCCATACCTCAAATCTCTTAAACTCATGAATCTATTCTTGCATGGCTTCCATCCATGAAGATTCTATCATGGCTTCTTTGTAGTTTTTAGGTTTGACTTTGGTTAAGAAGGCATGGAAGTAGCACCAGAGTGCGTCGGTTGCTAGTTGTCGTCTTGTGGAAATATGTTTTGATGAATCGTCGATGATTGTTACTAGAGGATGATCTTTTGTCCATCATTTGGTGTTTATTCGAGGTTGTTGGAAAGTATGCATATTTGAAGTGTCTACAATCCTTGATGATGACTCTGCTGAGCTGGTTTTTAGAGGAGAAAATGGATTTGTAAAGGTATCACTATCAAATTCTGCATCTTCTTCATTAAGTGGTTGTTCAACATTAGTAGATTGAATTGGAGATTCCGTTGTTTCATTGTTTGGGGAAGTACTTGGAGAAGGAACATATTGATCAATAGCAGTAGAAGAAGAAGCACCGGTTGTATCTGGTATTGGTAGAGTTGAAGCGGAAATTGTTGAGGATACAACACTTGGTGGAGGTTTGAAGTACTCATCAAACATTGGTTAAAACAATAAATCCCAATCTTTGCTTGATGGAGGGTTAGCTGGTGTTGAAACAACATGATTTGGTACGAGTCTTGAACTAATGTGTCCAGAAGTCAACAGTTAGAGCTCGGGTCCTGAACTGTATTGTTCAGAAGCCATCTGGGTTAGTTCATCAAACTGAACATGAATGGTCTCCTTTATCATCCGAGTTCTCTTGTTATAGATTCGGTAAGCCTTTTTGGATGGAGAGTAGCTGATGAAGATTCTAATATCTGCTTTTGGTTGTAATTTCCCAAGATCCTCACTATCATTTGTTGGATAACAAAGTGAACCAAAAACGTGAAGGAACTTAAGATCTGGTTTCCATCTCTGAGTAGTTCATATGGAGTCTTATTATATTAGGTATGGATGAGGGATCTGTTTTGAGTATAACAAGCGGTAGAGACAGCTTTAACCCATAGAAATAACGGATATTTGGAGAATATCAGCATAGTCCATGCAACTTCTACCAACGTACGATTACATCTTTTAACGACACTGTTTTGTTGGATTTCTCGCTACAGACATTTGGTGTTCCAACATCTACCGTGTACGTTCTTAGAGTCTGATTGATAAATTCAGTCCCGTTGTCGGTACAAAGATATCGAACTATTGCCTGAAGACTAACTTGAGCTTATTTCAAAAACTTGATAATGATAGCGGGAGTCTCCTCTTTTGTCCTCAAAAACTTTACCCACTGATGTGTCATTGTGTAGGTGTTATTTATGTATCAAGTTTTACTATTTATTTTATGCCGACTATACCTAAAAATAATACTTTAACGGACAGTATACCCGGTCAATTGTAGTTTCGTTGGTAAGTAGGGTGTCGATCACTGAGAGTGAAAGTTAACTCTTAATTCTACTGGTATTTTATTTATATAGGGTTAGTACTAATCTAACCTAATTATTCTAATTAAATCTAATTAAACCTAAACTAATGCAAAGAGGGGGGTTTTCAGCCTGAGTGACTGGCACATGTTTAATTCTAATTATCCTAAGGTGATAACAAATAACGCACACAAGTGATTGATAAAAGATTGAGAAGCAGTCAAACATGAGGAAAACGTATTAGCCAGTTTAATATAATAGTATGCCTTGATTGTCTATTCGTGCAATGATTGTATTAATTTGTTGGTGGTATATCATTCCAAAGTTAGGTGGATCTTCTCCCTATACTCGAGGTTTGTCGCTAGTTAATCCTGTCACAATTAACCTAAACTCGCATAAAGTTCACACCGTTGATTATAATTTATCTATGAAACTATATTTATATGTTTCTATCCCGGACTCTTAGCCTACGCGCCCAAACAACACCGAAGTTGCAGCGCATTAAATATGTAAGACTAGATCCAGTTAAATGATAGGAAAAATACATAATTAAGTACATAAATGGGTACGAAGAGAAAAAAATAATCAACATGCAACGAATAAAGAACAAACGATAAAAAGACAAATCAAAACATTATATTATCATAAACATGGCTAATACCTAAATGTATTAGCCGATAGTCATTATAACAATACACGAAATCATAGATGAACGATTAAACATAATTATAACCGAACGCGTATAGTGGAGTGTAGAGATTACAAATTTTTTTCTATGGCTTGGACCACTTCGCAAAACCTTCTATTCTTTTTTTATCTCTCGTCGCATACTGTGTCCGTTCGAATCTCTTGTGGCGTCTAGAATTAATTCTCCTTTTTTTTCTGTCCTTTTGTTGTGGCACGAATGGTGTATTTATATCACCAAAGGGATAAAACCCTTTTCTTCCATATCTTGTCGTCCAAGCCAAGGCCCATTGTGGCTTTTTTTTCTTTCTGTTTACTCCACGACAAAACCACAATGTTGAACACATTTTTCTTTCCTTTTTGTTTCTTTTGTTCACACGTCCAAACAAAGCCCATGCATGGCTTATTTTATTTGCTTTCATATGTTGCTTGTCAAATCCAGCCCAACAATAAGTTTTTATTTGTAACTAAGTCCAAGCAATAATGGGCTTGTCAAATTCAATCCAAAGGCCCATGATGAGTTCGTTGCATGAACTGATTTTCCAGCAAATATTATCACGAGTTGGGTTAATATTTTTGAGCATATTATTATTCAAAGGTAAAGATCTTATTGCTCTTTTTTCGTGGCCTTTTGGATCACCTAAAACGGATTCCGGACGAAGAAATTATGGCCAAAACATTGTGACGTATTCAAATCTTTCACTCTTTGATATTTTATTTTAATTCATCATTTAGGCTCCAAAATGTGTGGCTTTTCACTAACTTTCACAATATGCTCGATATACACTGCTAATAATAAATATAATCAATTAAGTATTAATTTTTATATAAAAGAATGTAAAACGAGCAATAAAGACGGGATAAATGATACAATAAAATAGACGTTATTTGATGTCATCAAATATCCCCCCACTTGAATCCTACCTGTCCTCAATTAGTCTTTAGAAGTTTATAAAAATGTATCCCTAAGGATATTTTCCGTTAAAGCATTTATTCAATCTATTACAAGTACACAACCAAACACCTCACGAAATAGGAAGGTGAAAGCACTCAAATCACTCAACTAATCTAGGTGGTATCATGTAACTAATTCACTCAATTGATCGGCCATGACGAGTATTCTATCATAAGCTTGGCAATGATACACATCTCCACCACTAAAGCTAAGGAGTAACAAGTTTATAAAGGTAAATATGGGTTTTTGGTATGAAAAGACGTACGGTTGATCATTCTACAATATTTCACAAGAAGTACCACTCCAACAAAGCAGTTGAAGCACACATACACACCCGGAACGCCTGGATAGACATGTGTGTTCGATCACATCCCCATTCGAATTTAACCAACTGTCAGGATGAATAATGATATAGGGTAGGAACCTTCTAACTTTCACCAAAAGTCGTAAACCAACAAGGTACAAGACATGCATACACACCCGAAACACCGGGATAGACATGCATGTTCGTGTGAATCCTTATTCGCGTAAAACCAGTGGCCAATCATTAGGTGAGAGGGAAGTAAATTGTTGTTAAATAAAATCAAGAAACAAATAGATTAAGACTTAAGATACAAGTTGCTAGACACTTTTTTTCCCGACCGTTACCATGATAATGACACAACTATTTACAACGTCTTGATCATTGATAAAAAACAATCAACCTAAGTTGACGTTCCTATAACGGTCAACTTCCCAATCATCTCAAAACTTTTACATACTCTACAAGGCAAGTGGCGATATCTTCCACTTTGTACAATACTCTACATCGTTGATTTTTTTAGACGTATTAATGAATAACCGATCCTTCGTGTAATTCCTTCGGTAGTTGCGAAACGATTATCTTCAAACTTTCCTTCTCTTTTTTTTGCGAATTTTCTAATTTTTTTATTTTTTCTCTTTTTTTTTATTTTTTTGCTAACTATACTTCAAATCTCGGTGTAGTTTCACCATCTTCACGATCATAATAATTCTGGATAATTCCTTCGGTAATTCTTCGTTCTTCGGATTCACCATTAATTACGACGGTAGTAAAATCACGTGAGTTTTGACTACTAATATACATTCCCATTTGCAGTGTGCAAATTTCCAACCGCACCAAAGATAGAAAATGACACAAGACTCGGGAAATATAATCTTTACACTTTAAGCAACTAGCAACTGTAAATTAAACTTATTCTAACAGGGTAGGTTAAGGTGTAAGGGTACAACGAAACAAATAATTGGTGTAATTCTTAAATGATTGGCTCTACGGGTTGTTCTAGTGGATCATCACTCTAAAGATGAGAGTGGAAAAAGGTTTAAACGGGAGGTTAACTAACCGATGTAGTTAGTTAATACGCAACATGTATAGGCGATTTGGTGTAATCCTAAAATTTACCAATTTAAACAAGTTACTCTAATTAAATCCATAATACTCATTATTGTGGCTCGAGTGATATACCAAGCCAAGTTTTAAAGTCTACAACATCACCGGCACACTCATATTTTGTGAAATTTTTGGTAAACATTTGGAAACAGAAAGGCTAAATCCTCACAATATCTAACAAGGGTTATTGTGTGCGGGTTATGTAACATGTAATTTCACAAAAGTATGCTTGAAAAAAATTTAAATTTGAGCATAATTTAATCATTTTTTTGTGAAAATTAGAACAAGTAAACATTCTAATTCCATCCCCCACTTGAATTATACAACATCCTTGTTGTATATATAAAACATTAAATACGGGAATTTAAAAAGAATTAGAATGAGAAACTCCCCTGATATTTGCTCGGTAGATTCTCCATGTTGTGTTTGTGAGCAAGATTTCGTGTTGAACAATCGCCTTGAAGTTTTCAAGACTCCAACACTTTAAGATCTCCAGATATGTAAATTATCCACCAATATTCGTCGATATTTCTTTCACGAGGTCCTGTATAAATTCTCAGAAAACAAATGCAATTCTATCTCCGGTGTATTCGTTTGGTTAGAAAAATAAATCCTAAAACTATGCAGGAAGTCAATACGCCGTATCCATTCCCCAGGATACGCCGTATTGTGACCTGTAGAAGTCGAGTACGCTGTATCCGTTTAACGAATACGTCGTATAGACTGTGCTGAAAATAAAGACAGGATAACGTCCAGACTGTATACGCCGTATCCATGGGGTTTGGATACGCTGTATAGACAGTCTGGAAAGACAGACTCGATAAAAATTAAAAATACATTTTGGGTTGTCTCCAGGCAAGCACTTTTGTTTTTGTGAGTCTTTAAGTTAGACTCCCTTCAGCTTCTCTTTGCGTCATTCTCTAACTCTATAACTTCATCATCCTCTTTGTCAATGTCACCTCCGTAATATTTCTTCAATCGTTGCCCATTGACTTTGAAGCTAAACCCGTCCATGTCAGTGATTTCTATAGCCCCATATGGATACACCGTTTTAACAATGTTTGGACCGCTCCATTTCGATTTAAGTTTTCTAGGATACATCTTCAAACGAGAATTATAAAGTAGGACCTTGTCGCCTACCTTAAAATCTTTATCACCATGAAGTCTAGAATCATGCCATTTCTTGGTTAGTTCTTTGTAAATTCTAGTATTCTCATAAGCACCATCTCTCAATTCGGCTAACTCTTTAAGCGGCATAAGACGACTTTCGCTAGCAAGCGTTAAATCCATATTACATTGTTTTAATGCCCAATGTGCCTTATGCTCGATCTCTACAGGTAAATGGCATGTTTTCCCATAAACTAATCTAGAAGGTGTACACCCTGTATGTGTTTTGTAGGCCGTCCTAAATGCCCATAATGCATCGTTAAGTTTTTCCGACCAATCTTTAGGATTGTACCCCACTGATCTCTCTAGGATGCGCTTAATAGCCCTATTAGTAACTGCAGTCTGTCCATTAGATTGAGGGTGATATGCCGTGGATAATTTGTAAGTCACACCATATCTTTGTAAAGCTTTTTCAAGCTGGGAATTACAAAAATGTGTCCCTCCATCACTAATCAAAGCTTTAGGAACTCCAAACCTAGAAAATAAACTTCTTAAAAACTTAACCATAACACGTGCATCATTCGTAGGTAATGCTTGAGCTTTGACCCATTTGGACACATAATCGACAACTACTAATATGTATTTATTACCTCTAGATTGGGGAAATGGTCTCATAAAATATAATCCCCAAACATCAAAGACTCCGCATACCTGAATGTTATTTTGAGGCATTTCGTTCCTTGAAGATATGTTTCCCGATCTTTGACATGTATCACATCGTCTTACGTACTCATTAGCATCCTTAAAGACACTAGGCCAATAAAATCCGGACTCATAAACCTTCTTTGCGGTAATATTAGCACTATGATGCCCACCTGTAGGTCCAGAATGACAATGTGCCAGAATTTCAAGGGTTTCGCTTCTAGCCACACATCTTCTCATTATATTATCCGCGCACAGTTTAAATGCACAAGGTTCCTCCCAAAACTAAGTATTGACTTGCGAGAAAAATCTCTTTCTTTTTTCAAAGGTCCAATTTGAGGGAACAACCTTTCTAACAATATAATTAACAAAATCCGCATACCATGGTTCATCGTCATTAAACTTGGATTTTAGCATCATTAAATGATCGTCAGAGAATTTATCAGCAATTTCCCTTTCAGTTAACACCTTCATATGCGGACTTTCAAACCTAGATAAGTGATCTATGACCAAGTCTTCTGCTTCCTTATGTTTCTCCAATACTTGACAAGGGATAGTGAAATTCTTGAGGTCTTTTTCTTTTGACGGCAGTTCGTTAAGCAAGACAGCTGAGCACCTTTCGTTCATTGTCTCCGTACAAGCTTCTTCAAGTCTTAATTTATTCGTCACTAAACTCTTCAGATATTTTACGTATTTTGGTATTTGCAATAGGGCTTCAATAAATAGAATATTGATGTCGAGTTGTTTCAGATTCTCCAAATATTTTCGTTGCAGTGCTTCTTCTTTTTCTTTTCTTACTCGGTTTGGGAAAGGGATAGAGGACTGTTGTGGTTTTACCAATGGGTGGGCAGATTTTTCCAGAATACTCGAAGATTTAGTTTCCACACCGTCATCATGTGACTTTTCCTGCACATCTTGTTCAAATCTGGGAGGTTCATTCTTGTTGATTCCAGTTTCATTAATTTCTTTACTACGGGTGGCTTCAGACGTCATCTTTCCTCCCCTAGTTGTCACTCCTTTGACTTTGTTTTTTGGAATCAAAACATTACTCATAAATTTTGACAATTCGTTCACCTCGATCGTCAGCTCACTCAATAAGTTGCTTTGTGTTTTTAACAAAAGCTCGTTGGTGGTTCTAAATTCTTTAATGAATATCTCTATCTCCTCATGTTTACGTCTACCTTTATCAATGAATTTAGCCAACATTTCTTCCATACTTAACCTCCTTGTAGGGTAATTGAACGGGTAAGGAGGTTCCCCAAAAACGGTACCTAAAAAGAAAGACATAATTTGAAGTAAAACTATTCTAGAAAACTAAACGAGAAAGCTAACTAAAACTGCTGCTATATAAGACAGTCGATACGTCATATTCAGTAATCTGGATATGCCGTATCGATGTTTGATGTTGAATACGATGTATTCAAAGAAAATAGATACGCCGTATTCAATAAATAACAGCAGACAGTAGAAAAACAAAACTAAATTTATACTAAAAATACCAATAAAAATAAGAAAATAAACAATCGCACTCCCTGGTAGCGGCGCCAAAAACTTCATGCGTCGTTGTGTAGGTGTTATTTTATGTATCAAGTTTTACTATTTATTTTGTGCCGACTATACCTAAAAACAACACTTAAACGGGCAGTGTACCCGGTCAAGATGTAGCTTCGTTGGTAAGTAGGGTGTCGATCACTGAGAGTGGAAGTTAACTCTTAATTCTATTGGTATTTTATCTATCTAATTTTAATACTAATCTAACATAATTATTCAAATTAAACCTAAACTAACGCAAAGGGGGGGTTTTTAGCTTAAGAGACTGGCAGGAGTTTAGTTCTAATTATCCTAAGGCGATGGCGAATAACACACACAAGTGATTAACAAAAGATAGGGAAGAGTTTAAATCTTAGGAAAACGTGTTAGCCAGTTTAATATAATAATATGCCTTGATTGTCTATTCGTGCAATGATTGTATTAATTCGTTGGTGGTATATCATTCCAAAGTTAGGTGGATCTTCTCCCTAGACTCGAGGTTTGTTGCTAGTTAATCATGTCACAATTAACCTAAACCCGCATAAAGCTCACACCATTGACTATAATTTATCTAGGAAACTATATTGGTGGTTATATTGAATCCTAGCTCATAGAGGCTTTATCAACTTACTGCTTAATGGAAATTCATATACTAGTAGTCCACACCCACTTAACTACCTATGGAAACAGGACGTTATGTGTAATCCTAAGTCACCAGCTTAGTCTACCTATCTACTTAACTATAGATCGAAACAGGGTTGTCTATTGGTGATCCTATTATTCTAGCGATATGAATAAGCGTTATATGTTTCCATCCCGGACTCTTAGCCTACGCCCAAACAACACCAAAGTTGCAGCGCATTAAATATGTAGGACTAGACCCAGTTGAATGATATGAAAAACACATAATTAAGCACATAAATGGGTATAAAGTGATAAACATAATCAACATACAACGAATAAGGAACAATCGATATAAAGACAAATCAAAACATTATATTATCATAAACATGGATAATACCTAAAGGTATTTGCCGATAGTCATTGTAACAATACACGAAATCATAGATGAACGATTAAACATAATGCTAACCAAACGCGTATAGTGGAGTGTAGAGATTACAAGAGTTTTCCCCTTGACCGGACCACTTTTCAGGACCTTCTTGGCTTCATTGATCTTCTGGAAATCAGACTTAGTGGCTAAAAGCATATCTAAAATCGTATTTAGGTTTTGGTATTTATAGACTCTAAAAATTGGTCGATACGGGGTATTGAAATATAATATGGCGTATCGGGGTTGCTTGGCGTGGGCTCCAAGAATAAAATATTCCAGAATTTTCTTGAGCTGATATGGATACGGCGTATCGGACCTCCTGGATACGGCGTATCGGACCTCATGGATATGGCGAATCAGACTTATTGGGTACGGCATATTGAGCTCCTCTGGTACAGTGTATTGGGGTCCTTGGGTACGGCGTATTAGGCTACTATGGTATGGTGTTTTATACATCTTGGGTACGGCGTATCGAGCTTCTTGGGTACGGAGTATTGGATTAAAGGTAGTTACAAAGTTACACTGATACGTTCTCAAATAGTATACGTATTAATACTAAAGTATAAAAAAATTCACTAATAATTCTTGAGGACAAAGATTAAAAGTAAAAATCTACACGAAAATACTGTACGTTAACCGGTAAGTGTTCACCGGGTCGTTTATACCACAAGAATTATGAAATTGAGACTCCGTTTTTATTTGGACAATAATTTGAATTGGTTTCAAAGATTTTGAATTGATTATCTATTTCTACAATTAAAAAAAACACTTACAACATTTAAAAGAAGGTAAACAAATACGGGAATTAAAAAAAACGCGACAATTAAAAACCTAATTTATCAAAAATTAAACCTAGAAAGATTTTTAAACTTTTCCTAATCCTAATTATAAGAAAAAGCTAAGGAAATCCTAAACCAGGAGTGCTTAAAGTTAAAAACGAAGAAAACGAGAACGGAAATCAAATCCCGTTCTTTAAAATGTGAAATTCTTAAGTTTTAACCCTACGAATGCAAATCTAAATCCTAAGCCTTCTAAATATTAAAAAAATTTTTATAAAAAAGAAATTTATTTTTTTTGATTATTTTTCTATTTTTTATGACTTTTTAAAGTTTTTAACTAAATA